>APFE031147435.1:168510-241022 GCA_000404065.3 Pinus taeda | reverse complement strand
CTTTCTATATATAGGAGTCTAAGGAGTCACAATATAACCCAACCGACCTAACAATAATAATATAAAGGAACAAAAATAGCAATAGAGGGATTCTATGGGGCACAATGATAACAATATGGGGACAATAGGGGCACAACAATATTATTAAGGGATACAACTATAATAGTAATGGGGTAATCACTAGTATTATAGGGACCTACCATAATTGTAATGATCTAATTCAAACAAATAGGCCAGTTATCTATTAATTTTTACATATAATGTAATCCATTTTAAAAATTTCTATAGCATGGGAAATTTTGATATGAAAAATTAAATGACCATTCAAATCAATAATTATTATCAACAAAATATCTCACCAAAAGTAAAGAACATAAAAATATTTTATTTTTAGTAATGACAAACCAAATCAACAATTATTTTATTAATGTTTTGAAATAAAAGCAATAATTCATGATGTCATACATATAATAGCATGAAATAGACATCGGTCATCTTAAGGTACTTCTAAATGTAATTGAACATCCTTCAAAGTAGCTCGCACATTTGTAGCCTTCTTAAGTTTATGCAACATTCTCCATAGCTCATCGATCAACCAATTATCCTCTTGATTTGTTCCAATTAATAGAGGGGCAAGGATCACATTTTCTTTGAGATTATATTTCTCTCTCAAGTGAACAATCCACTATAATAGTATTAGTTGCATCATATTGGATATGCATTTTCCACAGTTTTTTCAATGATTTAGTGTATATAACTTTGGTTGGATTGTCAACGACTTTATGTCCCTTTTGTGTTTTACAATATTAAGCAGTCCACAAAAACACAAGTTTATCTTGTAATGTTTCTGAAACCAACTTTTTTAAAACTCTTGTTGTGGTTTGTTTCAAAGTTGTCATCCAAATTGCATTGTCAAGAGATTCATTTTTGAAACACATTTCAAAAAATGTTTTTGCATGTGAATGAATCCAAAATAACTTTTTCTCTATTGTGTAATTAGCAACAGTTCCCATTTTCTCAATATGCCCTTTGTTTGTTGCTTCATCATCAATGCTATGATAAAAAAATGTCCTTTAGTTTAAAAATAATTAATTTCTTTTCAGTTATTTTGGCTGCAACACAATGACAAATAATCTAGTCAAACCATTTTATTCATGTTACAAAAATTACTAAAAAATTGTTGAAACAATACACTTATCTTGAGTGGTTTTTTCACTATTTGAAATAATAATTTATTTTATCATCTTGATAGAACCTAAAGTAAACAAATTAAACCTTCAATTAAATACCAATAGTACTTCTTATTAAACCTTCAATCAAATACCAATAATACTTGTTATTAAACCTTCAATCAAATAGCAATACCAAGAAAAGCATTAGTAATGCAACATTTAAAAAGAAACACACACAGACATCTTTAACATTATTTTGATTCTTAATTTTATCATTTTTATTTGTTCTTATAATAAAAATGTACAATGTTATGGTAATTAAGAGCATTAGAGTTCGAAGAATAATAAGATAAACAATAAGACAAGTTTAAGTATATGATATGATATTATCTTCATATTTGTAACTTTGCACCTCATCATCATCTTTGTTACCTTTATTTGTCTCTAAATTAAAGATATAAAATATTTTGAATTCTAAAAATGAATAAAATCATTAAATAATAAGGAAAACAAGTGGACAAATTATAAGTACGTGATATTATGTTTTTTCCTTGATTAAAGCCTTGTTTCACATTCATTTGAGCAATGTTTTTGTTTTCCATGCTTGTCACTATAATAAACATAAAAAATGTTATAAATTGTGACAATGAACAAAATACATTAAACAACTATACAAAAAATGAATCATCTTTAATCGTCCATATAATATTTTGGTCTTGATTGTAGTTTTGTGGGACATTCCATTGGTCACTATATTCATTCTCTTTATTTACAACAATAATCAACATATGACATGCTATGAATCACGATAATAAAAATAAAAATTTAGATTTAAAAAAGAGTTACAATGATTTTACCCATTTCTGTCTCCATCATTCCATGGTCATTGTCTTGATTAATTTCATTCTTCTCATAATTCCCTATAATAGACATCCAAAAATGTTATGAATATGGAAATTATATAAATTCAAAAAGTAACAATAGAAACAACCAAACAAATTATGTACCTAGTATGATAACTTTTTCTCCTCCTCCTCCTGTTTCCATCTCTAAACTCTTTTCAACATCATAAGCATTATATTGATTTTTTTTTTCTTCCTACTTTCATTATTCTCTGTCTTATAATCTCCATCATTAGTCATTTTAGTAAACACTTTGACAATTAAGAGATATGAAAAATATAGTATCTAAAGTATTATAAGAGAAACAAAAAATGAACTGTAGTACCTGAGTTTTCCAAAAAGTTAATGGATCCTGGATTTGATAGTTGAAAATGTTTGCAATTATTCAACATGATTATCCGTTGTGACTCTGTTTTCATACACATGCAATTCTTCTTCCGTATGTACAACAAGCCTTGATTAAATTTGTCCTCGCATAAAGATAAATAACCACTTTTGCATCACTACATTGTTGGTGATTTTCCAATAAATCCATTTAGAGATCATAATCTCTCCCATTTTCATCAAATATGTCTTCAAATGTGTGAGAGTATTTTGAATCCTTCAAAATTTTTAATTCTGAAATACATAAATGTATAGTAAAAACTATATCATAACTATAATTGTTTTCAGACTTATATTCATAATTCCACCAGTCATTTTATAGTTGAAATTGGAGTTCTTTATGGAAATTTATAAAGACTCACGTACATTATTACAAAACCAAAATTCTACTAAGAGAATTCTAGTAAAGTCATTCAACTCATTTTTTTCGATAAGAAATTGAAAATATTCAATATAATATCCCTTGTGGAATGGTCCCTTTTTCAAAGCCAATGTATCCAAAAAAACAAGGTCAGTATGTAAAATTGGTTGCAACTGACATTAGAAAAGAGTGAAAAAGTGTTGACAAAAGATTAGGGCCCCCAAAACGACAACAAAATTCAAAATTATTGTTAACCTGTTGAACACTTGTTGATCCATTTATCATTTTGTCAAGGAATCCACATGCTTGCTGAGAAAGGGATGTTATCTTTGTATTACGTGTTCCTTTTACATAAGTAGACCCATTCACCATGTTGCAAAAATTGGAAAATATGATATTGTTAATTTCATAATGCTGAAGAATGTTGAATGTGGTAAGAGTCTTCTCATTCAATTTCTCATCATGACTTTGACAATATGTAACCATTGCATCCAATATTGTTCTATTGGTTTTCAATTTAAAACAATAATATTTTAATTTTATGGCATCTATTTAATGATTAAGTGGAATAGAAAACCAAATGGTTCCATCCAATATATTATCTACCTCTGAAGCAATTTCTTCCATGGTCAATCCCTGAAGGGGTCGAAGAGTAGATGTTGTCGAACTGTGTAGACTATTTCTCTTGTAGTTCTCAAAATCAAGTTGGCTTGGAGGACACTTTAACGTGCCTAGTTGGTAACAGTTAAAAAAAGTGTCCCATTTATCTCAAATAGGTTGATCAAGATATAAGAGAATTTTTTTATCGAAAAAAATTGTAATTGGGTAGTCGAAGAAGGAACACAACATTTTATCATCAACTTGATAAAATAATAAATATAAACTAAAAAAACAACCATTTATTAGCATAATATCTAACCATTGTAACAAAGTATAAACTAATTTTAAAATTGTCATACCATTTAAAGATTTTGGTGTCGTGTTTCTTGAACTTCCTTTTTCCTTGGATGCTTCCTTTGAATTCTCACTAGCTTCATAGTCCATGGTTTCTAAAAAATAAAAATTTAAAATACTATTATCACATTTTCGAATTATTGAATAAAGTGTGAATTTATAAATACTATAACTACTCGCATGATTATATGTGTAACAAAATGAACAAGAACCATAACAAGTGTAGAACTCACAATAATAGCTAATCATGGTGTTGATTAGAAAAAAGGCACCCCCAAATAATTTATTATATTCTTTTAATTGTGACTATAGGCAAGCTAGCACCCACTAGATTTCCTTCTAGCATGAGCATAAGCACATTTCCAAAAGACATTACATTGTAACTAAATAAAAACAAATGTAGAAACCACAACATCATATTTACAAAAAATTTATCTTATATAGTCATTTATAGTCTTAGCTTGCTTTAGAAGCCATAAAAGCAAAATACAAATGAAAGAACATTAAGTGTGGCGATCATTGGATTTTCTTCTAGATCTTTGTCTAGCACAAAGACAAACACATAACAACATTGTAAGGTGAAAGAAATAGAGAATGTGATAGAATTATTTCTAACAGAAAGACAAGCATATTGCCAATGAGAATGTTGCAAAGCAAAATAAATATTTGCATCCTAGATTTCTTTCTATTACAAACACATGGATATTGCCAATAAAAAAATTGTATTGTGAAAGAAATCTAGAACATGCTAGAATTATTTTTAGCATGAACATATGCATATTTCCAAGAAGAACATTGCAAACCAAAATATCTAGCACAAGCTAGATTTCCTTCTAGCACAAACACAAGCACATTGACATTAAAAATATTGCAAGGCAATGTAAATGTAACACATGCTAGACTACCTTCTATCGCATAAAAGAAGATTGGCAACAACAACATTGCATTGTAAAGTAAATCTAGTGCATGCTAAATTTCCTTCTAGCACAAACACAAACGCATTGTCAATAAAAACATTGCAATAATAATCTTTACTGAAACATCTCCATGCTTATGAAAATTGACCTTGCTTTTTAGAGACAATGAGGTAAGTCCATGCCTACATAGACTATTGTTACAATATAAAAAATGTTAAACCCTCATTATTAGAAGACCCTTCATATGGAATATGTGGTCTAAGAATGGGATATGGTACAGTCATAAGCATGTTGCCAACAACAACATTGCATTGTGAAAGAAAAAACATTATACATTACCTTCTATCACAAACACAAAACATTGCCAATAAAAACAGTGCAAGGTGAAATAAATATATTGTACATTAAATTTCATTTTAGCATAAAAAAAAACACATAACAACATTGTAGGGTGAACTAAATCTAGCATGTGCCAGAATTACGTTTAGAAAAAATACAAACATGTTTCCAATGACAATATTGCAAAGAAAATTAAATGTAGCACATGCTAGATTTATTTCTAGTTAGACACAAGCACATTGACAATAACAACATTAGAATGGGAAATACATTTAACCATAAGAAAAAGAAAAAGAAAAATTCATATCAATATTGGTAGGTGAAAGAAATCTAACATGTGCTAGATTTACTTCTATCACAAACACAAATATGTTGTCAACAACAACATTATAATAGGGTAAAAAAAAAATCTAGGACATGCTATATTTCCTTCTAGCACAAACATAAGTAAATAGCATTATTGTATGGCTAAAGAAACCTAATATATGTTGGATTTAATTATAGCACAAACACGAGCATATTACCAATAACATCATTATAAGGAAAAAGGAATCTAACACCCACAAGATTTTCTTCTAGCACAAACAAAATCACATTGCGAATAATAACATTGTAAGGTGAAAGAAATCTAATGTGTGCTATATTTCATTCTATCATAAACACAAGCCATAACAACATTGCAAGGTGTTAGAAATCTAGTATGTGCTAGATTACTTCTATCACAAACACAAGTATATTGTCAACAACAACATTGCAAGAAAAAAGAAATCTAGTGCATGCTAAATTTCCTTCTAGTGTAGACAAAAACACATTTCAAAATAAAAACAATGCAAGGCATTTGATTTCCTTCTAGCACAAATAAATGCATTTTCAAAATTAATATTGCATTGTGAAATAGGTACTAGATTTATTTCTAGTACAAATTCACAAACATATTGCCAACAACAACATTACTAGACAAAAAAAATCTAACACATGCTAGATTTCTTCCTATCAAAAACACAATCACGTTGCAAATAACAACATTACAAGGTGAAAGAAATATAATGCATAGTATATTTCCTTCTAATGCAAACATAATCACATAACCACATTGTAGGGTGAGAAGCATTATATTTACTTCTAAAACAAACATATAAATATTGCCAATGATAACATTACAGGACAAAACAAATCTAGCACAAGCTAGATTTCCTTTTAGCCCAAACAAAAACATGTTAGCAATAGCAACATTGCAAGGTAAAATAAAATCTAACATGTGTTAGATTTCATGTTAGTGCAAACAGAAGCACATAGCAAAATTATAGAGTAAGAAATCTAGCAAGTGCTAGATTGATGTCTACCACAAATACAAGCATGTTGCTAACAACAACATTGTAGAGTATCAGAAATCTAGCCTATGCTAAATTTTCTTCCAACACAAACACAAGCACATTTCAATTTGAAAGAAATCTAATGCATGTTATACTTCCTTCTAGCACAAACAAAAGCACATAACAACATTATAGGACTACAAAAGTCTAGTGCATGCTAGATTCATTTCTATCACAAACACAAGCTAAAGGAAACAAAACACATGCTAGATTCCTTCTCGCACAAGCAACGATATTTCCAACAACATTTCATTGTGAAATAAATCTAGTGCATGCAAAAATTCCTTCTAGCCCAAAGATAAGCACATCGCGAATAACAACATTGCAAGGTGAAAAAAATCTAATGTGTTTTAGATTTCCTTCTAGTATAAACACAAGCAGACACAAACATTGTAAGGCAAAAGAATTCTAGCACAAACACAACCATGTTGACAACAACAACATTATAGGGCAAGGAAATCTAGTGCATGCTAGATTTCTTTCTAACACAAACACAAGCACAATACACGATGAAAGAAATCTAACTCGTGCTAGATTTCCTTCTAGCATAGACACAAGAACATAACAACATTGTAGGGTTAAAGAAATATAACACACACTAAATTTACTTCTAGCACAAAATGAAACATATTGCCAATAACAATATTGCAATAAAATAAATCTAGCATGTGTTAAATTTCCTTCTAACACAATCACATCCAAAATTCCAATAACAACATTGCAAGCTCAAAGAATTCTAGCATATTTCCTTCTAGCATAAACAACCAAATTTCCAACCACAACATTGAATTGTGAAAGAAATCTAGTGCATGCTAAGTTTTCTTCTAGCTCAAACACAAGCACATAAAAACAATGTAAGGTGAAAAAATATAACATTTATTATATTTGCTTTTAGCAAAAACACAAGCCTATTGCCAACAATAGCATTATCAAGCAAAAGAAGTCTAACACATGCTAGATTTCATTCTATCATAAACACAAGTGTATTGCTAATAACAACATTTTAAGATGAAAGAAATCTAATGAATGTTAGATTTCCTTTAGCACAAATAAGCACATAACAACTTTAACCCTTAGTAGCTCCCACACACATACTTTTATTTGCATGTCTCTTTTTTGACACCTAACACCCCTCAAGTCGTTTCATGGGTTTTTTTGAGAAGCCAATGCACTTTTGTCATAATTATTAAGTTATATGAAACCCACTTTGTATGCACATGGGGTATTACCCCCGCATACTCTTTTCATATTATTTGGTCTGCAGTGCTAATGTGTTTATTGGTGTGCATGAAATATCATATTTGCAACACCAGAATTTTTAGCCTCAAAACATATAAAAGCATATGCACATTGATACTCTGATCCCACAACATATACGCATACATGCACATGGGCATGATACGCCCACTAGCCTAATCTTTGCATGTACATGCTATTTACAATTAAGGGGTTGGAGTTTGGGTGTTAGAAAAATCATCTAACGTAGACAAGGTAGTTATATTCATCTAATTCTTTATTGATATTTTTGAAATCAATGTAAATCTCGATTTATCCATTCTTATTCCTAACATTGTTATTCCTAAAAGGGACCATATTGGATACCCATAGTGAATGATGAATGATAAATCTTATTTTTTCCTCCAAAAACTTATTGAGTTTCATTTTCATTTGCTATTATATTGTTGAATACATATCTAAGAATGTTTGTTGAATAGGATTATATATTTCTTGAATTATTTCACATCCTGAATGATTTTAGTGTCATGGGTCTTTGAATCAATGTAATTATAGGAGAAAAAAATCTTTATAATTCCTTGAGGAAATGAAAAAATGTAGCCCTCCCAATAGGCACGTATCCAATACCTAGATTAATATTTTGTGGGTATAATTTTTTACAGAGATTCATTACCTGATATTACATTGCATAGGTATTGGATTTATAGTTTGTTGCCCCCTTGAACTTATCTTTTGAGTCATGATACTTCTCCATTCGAACCACATATTTCAAAAATGAGTTCTCAATCTTTGGTTTTGCATCTAGAGACAATGTATTAATTTGATCACAATGTCAATTTGCATCAATGGTTGATCCCCTAAAAGTATCTCCCTATGTTAGGAATTCTAAAATAGGGGCATCTTCATAAAAAAAATATCTAGTTTGTAATATTGTTTGGTATAAAAGGTCTGGAAAATTGTTCATTAGAAAACATGTCCATAGAAAATTTTCCCAATGGTATAAATATAGGAGTTGTGTTTAAAAGTAAATTGCATTTGCATTTGGACTTCAATGTACATAATTAATATTGAATGTATCAAAATTAGAAATAATAAACCATGCCTCATCTCTAAAATTCTTAAGGTGATTAAAATACAATGAATTGAATTTCCTAAAAGTTTGATAACTATTTGTAAATCCTTATCAATTGGAGCTATTTAACATCCAAATCTATCACTTTTTTCAGACATTGTATCAAATCCTCATACTTAGTGACATTATTTGTGCATGGGAAATCCAAGCGAAAAGGCATCAAATATTTGTATCGTTTAAGATCTCGAAGAGTGCATCTAGACCTTGCACATGAACTCGACTTAGAGCCATCAAAAAATAAAAACCATACATTTTAATTTACATCTAAATTTACTAATTTTGAAAATAACTTTGTTCATGTTGTTACATAATTACACCGATAGGCGTTCTCTTTTCTGGCTTGGGGTGGGAAAACATTGTTCACCTTGGCCAATAGGAAAGCTTAAATTTCACCCTTCTAACGAATAAAATTTTTCCATGTGTTTGTCCCTCTAACCAATGGAAATTTGTCATTTGTCCTAATTTCTTTTGACATGTTTTATCCTACTTGCATGTTTTTGCAGCTCTTTATGGCATCCTCCGCCTTATTTTCACACCTTCTACTCCTCTCTGGCAAGTTGTACCCTTTTCCTTCCCCTTGGTTAGTCTATCACCGTCTGCCATACCATACCTCCGACATTGAATTATTGCACTAGGAATAGGGTATTCGTTGCAGGTGCCACAGAAAACAATGGAACATAGATTGTAACGTAACTCTTATCCAAAGGATTCAATATCAGGGCAGGTTTCTGCGATGTGGACAGTGCCAAGAACAAGTTTTTTCTTAACTGAGTGAAGCAATGGGCAATGTTGAAGCTGTCATCTGTGCAATGGGGTTCCACTCTTTTTTGAATTTTCTAGATGCTTTTTAATGCATCCCATAGTTTACAGCTCTATCATGTTTACATATTTTACCTAACGAAGCATGGATGTGTAAGCATTGTACAATATTGAAAGACCTATTCCTCTTCTTCCCATTGATTACCTTTGTCTTCACTATTGCAGAGCTCTGACACAAGTGCAAAGTGTAAGGTTCAGATTTTTTTCATCATAAGCCTTGGATTCCCAATTTCCCATTACTCTTTTTCAGAATTGCGACTGATAGGTTTAGCAATCTTAGTTTTTGGGTATCTGGGTCCTCTACAAACTATTGATTTACTGTGTGAAAAGGAAGTGGGTCTAATCAAGCACGTCTTCTGTAGGATAAAATTTTGGAGGGTTTTCATCGGATTTGGGAATTTGCAGTTGTTTGGCATGCTGGGGAAAATTTTGTTTTTCTTTTCCTTGAGGGCCCAAATGCCTCTTTTGTGATACATTTTCGATTGTTTGGAATGCTGGGAAAAATTGCCCCCGCTCTTTTCCTTAAGGGGCCAAATACCCCTATTGTAATACATTTTCGATCTAGAAAAACGACCTACTCCCCTTATGAATACTTTATTTCTTGAAACCCTCTGCTTCCCCGCCATGGTCATCTCTCCTTTTGCTGCTGCAACAATATCTTCCTTTCGTATTAGCTACAAAAGACTTAGAGGCTTAATATGAAATGCTATAGTTTTACTGCTAGGGTTCGAGATTTAAAAAAGTTTTGGTGCACTTGGTTTGTTAATAAAAACATGTGTAGAAAGTAGTGATTTTTCTTTATATGCCAAGTTTGGTCCCTTGGATCCTAATATAAAACATATTGAGTTTTCAAGAGAAAATTACCTTGCCTCCAAAGAAAAAATAAGACCAAAAAGTCATGGATGTTGAAGTCCTAATGGCCTTATAATTTGTTCCTGAGATGAAGCAGTATTTGGCTACAAGGTTTAGTTTGAGATTAGGAATGAAGCCACATGGTGTAAGTTTCCCAAGCAACGTGAATACAGTATACCCCACTACTAAATTTTCATCATATAGACAGGTAAATATACAAATAATAAAATTCTAAATTGTGTCATAAATTTCCTTCCTACTACGAGTCAATTGCATTAAAAGGTGCCTTGGTTTTAGCAAATAAATGACACCTTTTCAAGTGCATGTAGCACAAACAAATGGCTATAGAATTTCAAAGACTTTCTAGTGTAAAAGTGATGGTTATGTTTTGAACTTAGAATACCCGTGTAAACAAATACAACAACCCAAATATAAAGCCCTAAGACCAACATACAAGTACAAACATGAATGTTGTTATGTAGATGCAAACCAATTCTTTTAAGAATTTTGTAAAATAGTTTTCGTTCAAACACATAACAACTTCAGAGTTATAAATTTTGAGTCATAATTAAGAGAGAATTGTGATTTCCAGGCATAAAGAAAATTCACAACTGTTTCCTGTGCATCTATAGTCATCATCAAAATAATAAACCTAAGTCTGTTGTGCATGTACAAGAAAATTTATTCAGAAATTTCATAAAAGTTTAAGTCTCTTGTCCAACCAATTAGGGCCAGTTTGTACTGGTTAGGTACCAGTTTGGTCAATAGGATGGTTAAATAGCATGCCTAGTCCAACGGGTCAATTTGACTAGTTTTGATTCAGACAGGGCCTACATATGAAAAATCATTCAAACAATTACATTTCTTTTTGATGTTGAATAATAAGATCCTAGTGCCTGTTTCTACTCAGACAAACCACTATAACACTTGCATAATAAAGATAGGATAAACACCCAGGAGGGTCTATAAAAAATTCTCCAGACCTAAAGCTAAATTACTGACACTTTTCATTGTATGAGATTGAGAAAGGGAAGAAAAAACATAGATTGAAATTTCCAATTGTAAACAATGAAAAAACATGGAAAGTTTTACTTCTACTATCATTTCATTGATGATTAAACATCCCTAGTCTCTTAAGAAGACCCTCAAGTTTGTCCAAGAATTGTTAGTGATTGTCCCGCCATATCTCTCAATGTGGTTCTCAAAGGTAGAGAGTGAAATATTGATATGGAAATGTGCATGGGTAATGAAATTTCTTGAAATAAAGATGCATATTTAGCACCCAGAAGCATTTGAACCCACAATGGCAAGCTCACATATAGGGAAGGGATTTCCTTGTATGACTGGAACAAAGCATGTTGTACAATATGGATAGGACACATCCTTCTGACTGACCATGGTATATAGGTGTAAAAGTATTTGCACCACCAAAAAAAGGATTTATGAGGTCAAAATCATAATTCAGTTTTTTGGCATCCTGTAGCTGCCACCCGCATGCCTGTAGAACTTGTTGTACCTTTGTTGAATGGTTTGCAGGGGCTCACTTTCCAATAGTCATCAAGAAAAGTTAGCTGTTGTACTGAAGCTTCATCCCTTATAACAAACACCCATGGTATTCAAAAAATCCAACCTCAAATGGAATTTTTGAAGGTTGCTATGACTAAAATAAACTGCAAGCTCTTTCTGTTGAACAGTATCATCCTTAACTTCCTCTCCCTTGAACTGCATCCGAAGACCTAGAACACAACTGCAAGCTCACATATATCACATAGATTTCCCTTTATGATTGGAATAAAGTGTGGTGTACAATGTGGACAAGACACATACTTTTGACCACGATATATAAGTGTAAATGTTGCTCCAAAAACAACAAAAGGATTTATGAAGTCGTAATTCAGTGTTTTTAGCATCATGCAACTGCCTCCCACATGCCTGCAAAACTTGTTGGGCCTTTGTTGCATGGTTTGCAGCAGGCTCATTTGCCAGCAGTTATCAAGCCAAGTTATCAGTTGTACTAAATTTCCCTAGCAAACACCTATGGTGTTCGGTAAATGGACTTTTTGAATGTTGCAATAAGTAAAATAGGTTGCAATATCTTGTTGTTCGACAGTATGATCCTTAAATTCTTCTTGACCTCCATTTGAAGACCCAGAACACATTCTTTATCAATTCCAATCAATTTCTTCACCTTCTCAACCTCCTAAACAGAATCTACATCAATAACTGGAATTGCGTGCAAGATGGTAAGAAATAACCTTAATGCTTCAATAAAATTCCCATCTGTTGTGGATTTGTAAGCTAGTCTCAGTTTCTCATCTAATAGAACAATCTTAAATGCCAAATCTCATGGACCTCTGACATTTGAGCTAGTAGTCTCACTCCAGCCTCTCTTTATTGCTAAGAAGACCACAGTGCAGAAACAAATGCAGGAAGGTAGTATGGCTTCCCATGTAAATATCCAAAAATAAAGGTTTTAACTTTTATTGGAGTGAAATTATTAATACCAAGTTGTTGAATTGAGAGTTTTATTGCCATATTAATGTTACTAGCAGCTGCATTCTCACCTGCAAGAGAAGATTTTCTGTATCTAGATTTGAATTAATGGCATTAGTGGTGATGGTGTAACTAATGACATTATGAATTGTATCTGCAACATTTACAACTTATACATTTGTAGGTAGCTTCAAATCTTATACATCCCATCCTATCTCATCGTAATTTTCTCCTCTCACTTCTCTATCATCGATCACTACAACCTCGCTATTTTGTTTTTCAACTCTAGAATTGTCAAGGTCTTAACCCCTATTGGCTGCAACTCCTTCATCCTCTTCTTCATGGACTACACCCCCTGCATTATCCAACGCACCAAAAGTGCCAAGGTCTTAACCCCTATTGGCTTCAACTCCTTTATCCTCTTCTTCATGGATTGCAACCCCTGCATTATCCAACCCACCCTCAAAAATTCCTTCCGTAACCCTCAATAACAGTCATTCACGATTGCAGCAAATTGATGGAGGAGGCACAATAAGTGATGATTTCTTTACATATGGTAGAGTTGGAAGATTGCCACCTAACTATTAAGTACAAGCATATTGGCAATCTCTGTAAGCCCATGAACTGCTACACTCACATATGGGCATTGTGAAACTGACCCATAACATCATTTTATATTTCTGCAATCCCTAGCATCTTCAAAAACTTATCAATATTTTCCATGACAAGATACAAAATGAAAGCCTTTCAAAATTCTTTAATCTCTAGTAAGCATATTCAACAATGCCAGCATTGCGTTACCAAAGGGCCTTATTTCCAAGTGTATACTAGTGACCTTAACATCTCTCTGTTTTGCAGAAACAACATCAACTTGAATAGTTTCACTCTATAATGCTAAGTTAAATCATGCCTTCTCATCTTTGAAAAAGTGAAGAACCGCTTCTGGGAAGCCCTTTAGATGCATCTAAGAAATCAATGTCTATCAACAAATTAGTTCCTAATCATGCTCATAACATTGTCATACTTCTTTTTTATCAGTGCCAACTTGAACATATACTCAGGCATCAATCTGTATGACACGGTTATATCCAACTCATCCAAGCAATTGACAAAATTCCCATACACCTTCATTATACATACTTGAACATCAACTGTTCCAATAAGGCCACCATCTCTATTTGGAAGACAACAAAACACAATTTTAACCCTAAGCACCACTCTTAAGTTTTAACACAAATAATCTTATGCATAGAACATTGTACAAGCTTCTTGCTTCCAATGATGATAGGATGCATGCTCAACAAGGCTACATTTTCCATGTCATCTAACTAAATGTATTTAACAAATGGAATATGGAGGTCCCCAAGTACAATCCTCCATTGCAAACCATGGTCGCTATCTTTTCTTCCTGCATTGTGTCACTCTTCTATCCCAACACTATCTTCTAGCCCAAGAAGAAGGTTTTATGTTCCTACACAGAAAATTGCATCCACAACTACTAGATGACTAGACTTCTTGAACACCTTATTTTTGTGATTTTTTATCACTTGGTTATGACTCATTGTTTTCGAGAAAACTAGTGTCTTTTCGATTTGCTAGTCCCACTAATATGGGTAGCTATCTTAGAAACAAACAATCAAAGAACTTTGCGATTTCCTTGATGTATGACAGATAAGAGAGAAGGAAAGGGACCAACCTGGATCTTGCACTTGACTCCTTGCTTGATTTCTCTCTCCCTTGATGGAACTTGCAACCCCTCACCTATTTGTCCCGCTTTAGAGAATACCTGTAGAGACAAAGTAACAAAACACCATCAAAGCATCTTGATCTATAATATCATAAACAATGCAGAATCAGAAGTACATTGACCATACAATTGCATTCATAAATAACAAGATTCACAAACACACGATTATATGGAGGAAAACTCAAAGAAATTTATTAATAGTAGAAGAGAGGATTACAACCTAGTTGTCTGATCCAGTATCAAAGCCCTCCTCACCTCATGAAAAACAAGATCACCCAATAATACAATGCTTCTTCTCAAAGACAAACTAACAACACTTCTTTGCAAATTACAAAATTCCAGCCTCTCGATCTCTCAGATGAGGGATCCATTTATAGATGTTTGTAGAGGTGCGAGTAATCTCTGGGTTTTTGATTAGTGTCATTCCACTTGTAGTTCTTAGTTCCACTTGGAGATTTCTTGGATCTCTTACTCTTCCCTGGGCAAATTCAGAGAGGCAAGTGTCATAGAGGAAGTTTGTAGAAGATTCCATGAGCATCCACTTAGCAAACTACCTCAGACATTTGTCCATTCTCGCTCATCATACCCCACAGAAGGCCTCTTCAGTATGCATCACACCTGGCTAGTGTAGGAGTCAGTATGCATCGTACCTTGATCAAGGAGCAGTCAGTATGGTCCAGTTTTGCCAGTTCTGAGTGGTTTTTCAGGTGGAACTTCTGGGAAATGATGTAATCAGTTGACCATGATCTTTTAGGGTATGAAAAAACACGTTTAGGGGTTAAAGAGCCCTTGATTTATTGACATATATGATTGGGGTTGCAGTGCCCAAATATGTCTATAACAGTTGCCCCCTAAAGCATGAGGTCGTAAATTTTCTGATGTCGGGTGAAATGCTTTATCATGAGGATCCGAGGTATTCGAACTAGAAGGTGACCTGTATAAAATGCAATACAATACATCATCATCATATTATTTTCATGATCTTGCTGAGGCGGGCATTCCCATGCTCAACTTTATAAATTCATTTTCATGTACATAAGACAGATAATCGTTTGCTGTTGCAGACTGGTGATTCTTTGTATGTAGCGTCATCATCCCTTAGCTTGGATGATCATCTGTGCAGATTCTATGTACATTTGATGTCTTTATATTCCTAAATATTTCATAGCTTGGATGGATGAAACTAGATCTGGGGTCTTCAAACTCATTCAATCTTCGCCCGATGTACAAGTCGATCCATGTGAAAATATGTTCTGAAGTCGAACATGGAAAGACATCGCCTAATTACCAGCCAATGATGTAAGCTGTTAACAGGCGCGAGAGGAATCACTGATAATGATAATGATCCTCAAGGTACTCCATTACAATTCACATGATGTGAGTATATGATACGATGTCGAACATCATGTAAAATCTTTTGGTCGAAGGCCATTGATGTAAACCTGTCGCCGGAAGTGAGAAACTTACCATTGAGGCAAGCAAGCTTCAAAGTACTAAAAGGGTTGTTTCTAAGTCAACTTCTTGGATAATGAGCTAATGTCGATAAGAAGTGACCCGTCGTAGGAAGGCCTTAATGTATCCCAAATTTACGACACAAAACGAAGCAAATGATTTTCTGGAGGTGAAAACGATCTAATGATACAAAGTTCAGGAATGGCGGTCATGAAAAATGGAGGGTGAAGGTATTCCAGTTGATGTGGTGTTAGCTGGGTGGTGAATTATGTGAATGACTTCTCTTGAACATATCGGTGACACTGAGATGGATTGGTAGTGTTAACCCCAAAACATGGATGGTATGGAGGACCGATGGTGATATGACGGTGAATGGAATAACCCAACCTGACTCAATCATGGTGATGGAGTGAAAGTTTCATGTTCAAGAGCGACCTGCTACCAATGAATTTCTTCAAGTTTTCTTCCCTTTTTCCCAAGTCATTGCTGACCAGTACCTGTTTATTTTTGTTAAGCTTGAGGAGGATAACATATTCTTGTTCTATAATTTTCCCTTCGGGCAAACCTATTGCTATGTTTTAGCGAGCCTAGTGATAGTGAAACTCATTCTTGTCCGGGTGGACAAGTTTTTCGTTATTGTTTTAACGAGTTTAACAACAAGGATAACTTAGTCCTTTTCATGTTTAGAGAGTTTGAAAAGGGATGAAAAGGAAACTCTAGCAGTCCTTTTTCATAGCATAATCCCTTAAGTCCTAAAAAGTATAAAATAATACGAAAGGGATGACTTTTCAATCGCTTTAGCGAGCCGAAAAAAATAAGCGCTCGATATTTTTGTGAGATGATCCCTCAGGTCCAAAAAGATTAAAATGTAGAGGAGGGATGGCACTTCCCCTTACTTTAACAAGTTGGAGAGGCCAGTAGCTCGGTAATCTTTTCATATTTAACGAGTCTAAAAAGAGCTTAAAAGAGACATGTTTTTGAGGAACGAGTAATGTTTTTGGGTAGCAACTTGTTCCAGGTAAGTTTGGAACTTCTCAAAACATGATAGTGTGAAGAGGGTGGCTAATAGAATCTCGCAGCTGTTCCTCAAAAGGGTAAACAATCAAGTGGAAGTGTATGATCGGCTAAAAGAATGGAGGTGATGGTAGGAACACAACCAAGGTTCAAAAGGCTGATAGCAATGCAATCACAAAGTTCGTTCACTAAAGGCGGGTTTATTTTTTAATGAGCTTGAACCTTGCATTAACATATGCTCAGTGGTGGGTTTACTTTTTAATGAGCTTGAACCTTGCAGAAACATTGCTCATACTAGTCGTTTAAAGATGTATCTCATTGGTAGGTTCATTTTTTAGCAAGCTTGCACCATGTGAAACTTTGCTGATTGCCTTTTTATGTAGGCTAGAAATGACCAAACTACAAAGCTAACTACACTAAAAGCTAAGGAACTACTGAGGTTAGGTAGGCTAGTTTTGTCTTTTGTCTAGACAAAAGACTTCCTTTCGCTTGTCCACGCACTGCAGATAAAGGTGAATGGTGGTTAGACCAATCACCTAACCTAAGAAGTTGAAAATAAAATCTAAAAAGCTAAAAACGCTACAAAGCTAAAAAATGAAATTGGTCGTTTTTCACTTGCATAAAAAGGTTTGCATGCCCCCAGGTATTGAGAAAAGGAGAGTCTCGAGGTCACCGTATGGAAATCCCTGCGGTTAGGCAAGATTTTTTATGTCAGTGGTTAGAAAAAAACACTTCCTTGGCTTTGTCCATCGAAATAGACAAAGGTGAATGGCATGAGCTTCCAAGCACATAACCTGTCAGGAAACCTATCTTTTCAGCTGGGTTCGCCTGCCGAAGCAGAACAGGGTGCATGCCCCCTAAGCTTCGTTACATTCATCGTACTACTCGTAGTAATTAAGTGGATGAAATGAAGGTTGAAGAGACATTCTTGATGCAAAGGGACCATTCAGGGATGATGTTTGACTTGTAGATGTGTTTGAATTGGGAAATGAAAGTTGGTCGATAAGCTGCACCATTTGGCCTTCATGCGGGAAACACATCACTCGAAAGAGTGTGGAAACAATAGCTTCCATGCTATAAACATAGTCACATCCAAGAATTAGATTGTAATCTAATGGTCCTTAGACTACCATCATGTTCAAGTGAATGGTTTTCCTTTTCAAAGTTATTGGTAACTTTGGAAGGATCCCTAATGGTCGACTGGTTCCTTTGTTAAATCCTGACAAATTTTATGTCTCAGGTAGAAGTGATGGCGAACCAAGTGCTTTTCAAGCAGTTGAGGAAAGGATACTCATTAAAGCCCCTTCATCTATGATAGTGCTAGACACGATCATTTTGTAAACTTGTACTATGATTTAGAATGGTACATTAGTTGGAAGGCGGGGTCTCCCTAGTTGATTCCAATCGAAGGAAATTACTAGACTGCTTGGAGGGGGTATCAGATAAATAGCTGGATGAACCCCTTGAACTAGGGTATTTCCTCCTATTGTAAAGGAAAAGGTGGATTGCTCCCAAGTTCATCAGACTCACTATTAACAAAAAGAATTTGAACGACATCATTTTCATTCTCTTTGGAAATAGTATCTTCTGAAGGCAAGACTGGGTCGACTACCATCTCGACCTATTGACTTTGGTCCGGTATGGACTCAGAAGGTTTACTTTCAACGATAGGGGTTTCGACCGACGATTGAGTTACGTCAGTCGGGTTTTCAACTAGCAAAGTGTTGTGTGTGGAGCATGATTGTTCAGAGGTCTTTGTTTCAGCCGGATGTATACCCCAGGAAGTTTTGTACACCCCTCCACGCGAGGGGGACTTGTCCCCCCTGCGGGGGTCCGAGGGGGCCGATCCCCCCCGGCTTGGGGGTCCGGGGGCCAGCGGTCCCCCGGTGGGGGCTCGGGGGCAGCGCCCCCGAAGCTAAAAACAGATGTAAATTTTGCCTTGTAAAAGTATAGTAATTTCTAGTCAATCTGAGCCGTTCATTAGGCGGATGATCTGACGGTAGAACTTATGTTTAGTTTAGGGTTTTTTGCCCTAGAAGGCAACCCCTCTCTTTGTATGAGGGTATTGTATTTGAGGCGGCAATATAGATGTGTATTCTGTGTGTGTGTGAGCGAGAAACAGAGAGGTGAGACTGTGAGAGAAAACAGAGGATATTACAGCAGCTTTGCTGTAGGTTGTGTCTCTTCATTTTGCTGGATAATAGGAAGGACTGGCTGTTCGAGGTGGACGTAGCCCAAACTGGGTGAACCACGTATATTTGTGTCTCTCTTGTTTTGTGCATTTTCTGTGTTTATATTTCTGCATTATTTCATGTGTTCCATTGCTCCATAATATATAATATTCTAACATTTGAATACCTGGATTAAGATGCTTTTGTGTGAGAAACGGGTTATGCCATTGCCTTGATGTTTGGATCTAGGTGAAGTGGCGAATATTTAGAAATAAAAAGAAAGCAGGTCCTGGATATAGGCCATTGATTGGACTGCAACTACGAGGGAGTGGTACATGCCTCACCATGGAGTATTTTCTAGTTGATAAGACAAGGTTTTCCGTGGATACATCATCCATCCAGTCCACCTCCACCCTCACCTCCACAACATACACCTTCTCCCACACCTCTGCCACCACCACCGCTATTTAACATGTCGAACTCAATACCGCTGCCAATTTTCAAGGGTACAAGGAGCAAAGATACAAATAAGTTCTGGTTTGTTGTGAATGTTGTATGGACCACATAGTAAATTGGTAGAAAATTATATATTACAGAGCAATGGAACACGTAAAATATTGTAGAAATATAAACACATAAAACAAGAGAGACACAGATATACGTGGTTCACCCAGTTTGGGCTACATCCACAGAGAAACAACCAATCCTTTCTTTTATATTATCCAGCAAACTGAAGAGATACAACCTACAATAGACCCGCTGTAATTCCCTCTTTTCTCTCAATATCCTCTCTCTTCCTCACTCAGAATACAGATCTACATAG
Organism: Pinus taeda; assembly: GCA_000404065.3. NCBI lineage: Eukaryota > Viridiplantae > Streptophyta > Pinopsida > Pinales > Pinaceae > Pinus > Pinus taeda. The sequence continues at coordinate 220,881 of APFE031147435.1, read as the reverse complement.
ACTCAATACAATTACCTCATATATAGTGAGGGGTTTCCTTCTAGGGAAAAAACACCTAAATTAAACATAACTTCTACATCAGATCTCTGCCTAATGAACAACCTAGATTGACTATGAAATTACAACATTTTACAAGGCAATTTTACATCTATTTTTAGCTTCAGGGGTGCTGCCCCCGATACCCCCACCAAAGGGGCTCCAAAGGTCGCAACCATCCCCCCTTGGACCCCCCCCCCACAGCGAATATTTTACGGGTGGCATTGCCACCCCATTACGAGCTAGGGTCCAATGCGGTGATACCTTTGAATACATAAGATAATTAGGCTCCACACCCAATAATATCCCACTTGGAGACTGACTATAGCAACTCCACTGCTACTTCATGTGTTGGACAATGAATCCACTTTGGACCTGGCTATTTCTCTTCTTCTTCATCATACTTGAAGACCAATTGAAACTGAGCAGATTCTCAGTTTCTCCTTGGTTACAACTTTTGTTAACATATCTGCAGGATTCTGGCTAGTGTGTATCTTTTCCAGCTTCAACTGTCCATCTTCCAACATTGACTGTATGAAATGGTACTTGAGTTGTATATGTTTAGTCTTGGAATGAAATGCAGAGTTCTTTGCAAGATGTATGGCACTTTGGCTATCACTGTATAACCTTTCCAACTCCTAATTCTTACCCAATTCATCTAGAAACATTTGTAACCAAATCATTTCTTTACTAGCCTCTGTAGCAGCAACATACTCTGCTTCTATTGTTGAGAGTGCAACAACACCTTGTAGTTTTGAGACCTAATTGATAGCTGTTTATTGGGTATGGAATCCCCCCACGATAGGTTTTGGGGATTAAAGCCCATGCTTTGAGTTAATATTGTTGTAAAGCTCTGCAAATTGTGGGTGCGAAATGTATGTTAGAATCATAGGGTTGTCCACCCTAGTCTTCAATGTAAGGTCGGCCTACCCATGGTCCGTGGACCGTGGCATTGTATAAAGAGAGCGAGGCTCTAAGTTGTAAAGAGAGATACAATCTAATAGAGAATGGGCATGAAAGGTCCTAGAATTCAGTCGAAGTATGAAGTGTGTCTTGGGTCGTAGAGTAGGAAAAGGCTCTGCAATTGAGTGCGCAGAGGCCTATTAGAGTCCGTAGTTGAGTGTGTGGACCCCTACAGCTGAGTGCGCAGGGTGGAGTTGAGTGTGTAATCGAAGAAGAGATTAATAAAGAAAGGTTTTCTTACCAATTCTATGTATCTGTTCTGAGTAATTATATGTTTGATATCATTTGCGAATATATTGTTTCTTTACTGCCCGCACTTGTATGAATTGTGACTATTGTTAAGTATAACTGATAGCATACAAATAAGCTAAGTCAATCAACTAATATTGGATTACTAGTAAGGACTTGGGTAATAACATTGTTTGGCCCCTGAGTAGGGCTGCGTGAAGGCAACACCTCAGGCTACGAGGAACGGGTAAGTGCGCGTAGCGACGTATGCGCAAGGCCGAACCGTGGACCACTTGAAACCATCAAACATCTCTAGGGTGCGGAAGCCTAGTTCTAGCACCCTCTGATACTACTTCGGGTGAGACCTCAGTCCGCGCTCCATGGACTCTTGCCGAAAGGTCTAGTAGTACCGGGATTTGTTTGGGTAAATCACCTTTGAACCTGGGTCAGGACCCAACAAGCCAACAAATGGTTCCGTTGCTGGGACCGGGATCTGCATGAGGGATATCTGATGTCGTGTCACTGGAATCTGACAAAGAAAGAGATTAAAGGGTAGTTGGATAGAAAGATTCACGAGTTTGTGGCATAGGAAAACACGAATCTACAAGTATCAAAGGAACAATGGTTAGAGCGCTACTTATATACAAAAATCTGTGAAATTTTCTTTGCATCCTTCCCCTTTGAGTTTTATGAGTGGATCGCGAAGCTAGCAGACAGTGAGGGAAGGTGTAGGCTCGACAAACGGATTGTGTGGACTCTAGAATTGGTGCGCAGACTAGAAGCATTGGAAGATAAGATCACATGCGATGTGTGCCATTGGCTCAATTGAATTATAGGGGCGTTTATCACCGAATTCGCAGTAGATACTTCAGTCAGCTACAGTGAGGCGGAATGACGCTTCCTCAAAGGACCGCAAGGTAAGTACATTAAATCTTTGAACACTTGGATTAAAATGCTATTGTGTGAAAAGTGGGTTATGCGAATAAATTGATGTTTGGGGCTATGCAGAGCGGAAGGATCTATAGAAATGAAGGTGGCACAGAGATAGAGAATATCCCCTTGATTTCTCCTTAGCAAGAAAGAGAGGAAGAGCTCGCGAAAGTTTCACCAAGAAGTTTGATCAATCTGATAAGGCAGTGAATTCCGCGCATACCACCTCCACCTACACCACCACCAGTCTCACCATCTTCACCCCCATCTCTGCCCACACCACCTCCGTGTTATAGACATATTTGGGCACTGCAACCCCAATCACATATGTCCATAAACCAAGGGTTTCCGAGTCCCTATAATTGTTGTTTCATACCCTAAAGAAACAAGGTCAGCGAATTACATCATCTCCCAGAAGTTCTCCACGTAAACTACTCAGAACTGGTCAAAACTAGACCATACAGACTGCTCAGTGCAGAGGGTGCAATGCATCTCACTTGCTCAGTGCAAAAACTGTGATGCATAATCAAAATCCCTTTTGTAGGGTGCGATGGGTGAGAGTAGACAAATGGCAGAGACAGTTTGTAAGGTGGATGATCATGGAATCTTCCAGAAAATTGTCCTGTGACACTTGCCTCTCTGAATTCGCCCAGGATGAGTAAGAGATCATCAATCTCCAAGTGGAATCAAGGGCTATTAGAGAGAACACACTAATCAAAATCCCTGAAGCTGACTCACCCCCCTGCAATCATCTATATATGGATCCCTCATCCTAGAGATCCAGAGGCTGGAATCTTGTATCTTATAAGGAAGTGTTGTTGGTTTCTTGGTGGAATATGATAGCGTTGGGTGATCTAAGCTTTTCATGAGGTGAAGAAGGGCTTTCATGCTAGGAGGATGATGCTGGGTCAGATCAATGGGTTGTAATCCTCTCTTCTAATCTCTATATCAATAAAGCTATTCAAGTTTTCCTCCACATTCTCGTATGTTTGCTAATATATGCATATGTGTGGTCAATATATATCTGGTCCTATATTGTTTATGATTGTAGATCTCTGCACTTTGAAGGTATTATGCTGCTTTGACTTTACAGGTACTCTTTGAAGTGGAGTGGTCAAGGGAGGAGCAGCAATATCTATCAAAGAGGAGAAGGAACAAGCAGAGAACCAAGTGAAAGATTGAGGTTGGTATTCTTTGCTCCTCTCTATCTACTTCTCGTAAAGGAAAATGAAAGTAACTTTAATCTGTTTGTTTCTAAGATAGCTACCCGTCTTAGTGGGACTAGTAGCTCTACATAGACACTAGATTTTCGGATAACACTCTGCCACCACCACAATTCAATATGGTGAGCGCGATAAAATTTCCATTGTTCAAAGGAGAAGGGAACAAAGATCTAGACCAATTTTGGTTCATAGTAAAAGTGGTATGGGAATCACGAGGAGTCGTGGATGAAAATATAAAGAAGGCAATGCTGGTAAGTGCATTTTAGGATCATGCACTGACATGGTACATTAAGCATTCTAATGACCATCCAAATACAAGGATTGCAGATATATAGGTTGCCCTGAACAGGGAATTTAGTAGGCCAAAATCGGAGACACAGTCAATTATCGGGTTTAAGGATCGTGATGCTTCCAGGTGAGACCCCTTGGGAGCTAGATCAGAGACTAAAGAGTATGATTTGCAAAGAAAACATGACCTTGAAGGATGGACAGCACCGCGCATGGTTTGTAGCGTCACTAACACCGCATCTAAGGACCGCGTTGTCACAGCAGGAGTTATCGACCCAGGCCGAAGCTTTGGAGATTGTAATGAGAATGCATGAGACCCCGATATAAGATCCTAGCCTAGGAGTCCAAAAAATCCACGTGCAACTGTAAATTTGTGTCTGCAAATGTAGTGTTTGAAACAGGACAAGACAACTCGCCCAGAGCTGTGCGAGGAGGTATGATGCATAAGGTGCAAGGGACAGGGACACGACAAGGACCATTGTCCAATCTTCACAAACTACTTGGTGGGAGGAGGGCCGATGCCATTAATATTAGAATCACAAGTAGGACCGAGCGCGGAACCTACATTATGGTGCATGATTTGTTAGATAGGAGGAAAACATGCTATGGATAATTGTCACCTATTACAGAAGTATACGTAGACGTCCCAATAGTTCTATAATTTCTCTAGATCAGTAGGCCATGATGAACGCACCTGTAGAGGTTATGAACTGATGATAGATCAAACTCCTACCTATAGAGTTGAGACAGAAATGTGAGCCCTCGATCAAAATGCAAGAATGGCACACACTAAATTCGAGGGGCGCAGACGAGGTTGAGGTGGAATGGGACTAGGAAGGGGTCGCGGACAGCAGATTTGTTACAATTTCAGAGGGCCAGGGCATTATTCCCGTGATTGTACAAACTCGATGAGGGCATCATGTTTATATTATACCCAGTTTGATCATGAGATGGAGGACTACCCCACACTGATAGTGAGGTTGTGTGATGAAGGAATACTCCAGCCTCCCCTGACTCAGAACCTACAAATGATGAGGTCTTAGTCGTGCAAAGAGAACATAAACGTAAACATCATGCTCTGAAGCGGTATCACAACAGAAGAGGACAAGGGCAAGTAGACTAAATAAAGTGCATGGGTTTGCAAGGCTCCCACAAAGGAACCTGAATTTGATTTCATGTCCACAAAGGAGACATTCATGGAAGATAAGAAGAGCTTCAGGGAGGCCTCCACTTCAGGTAGTAAGGATCAACTAGAATCGGAGATGGATCCTTCAATGCTCACTACCTTTTTGGAGACATGCATGAAGTTTTTGTGCAACAGCAAGTCTGTGAAGGGACTGTAGGAACTCATCACTAGGTGCGCTGGGTCAAGAGAACCGTGCGTAGTCTAGAAGCTCGAGAAGCACACAATCCGAACATGAAGGGAGATGATATTGACTGCGCAAATCGGGGAATACGAAATGGATCAAGTAATTCTAGATCTAGGATCAGACACAAATTTACTGCAAAATCATACATGGGAACACATGGGTAGGTCCTCGTTGCAGTGGTCCCCTATTCAATTATGAATGGCGAACCAGCAGAAGATCCTACCGATTGGAAGATTGTAGGGAATAATGGTAGACATTGAAGGTGCGAGTGCACTTCTAGATTTTGAAGTGATAGAGATTTTCGATGACAATAATCCCTATCCTACACTAATAGGAATATATTGGGCCAATGACATGAATGAAGTGATAAATCTAAATAAGCGCAAAATGATTTTTGAGAAAAAGTCACTGTGCATAGTGGTACCTTTAGACCCTGTGGAAGGATCGTGCTAAACGAAGCCAGTGTGCAATGATGCAAGTGATGACAATCTAGACTGTATCTATAAGATAATAGCTCAAGAATAGGATTATGTAAATCCTACAGTGGATGGTAGGATTTCATGGGAGCATGAAAGCTCCTACACATTGGATTCGGATGAGGAAATAGAATGATGGCAGAACCAATTACACAAGGTAACCACGCTCAATTACAACATGATGGTAAGATAACTATGCTACGTGACAACAGAGGTGAGGGATTTTCCTATGTATTATGGGTTGAAAGTGGTGGATGAATTCCTGAATGAATTTGAAAGAGAGGTTCCAGAATAGCATTGTTTTGATGCTCTGAAATGGGCACTATGAGCTACGCCTGAAAGATGGTGGGGTGTGCATCAAAGTAGTTTTGAGAACTGACGTGAATGTAGAACAATGATGCTTATACAGTTTGGAAAGCCTCAACTACGGATGAAACCTGGATAAGATGGATGAAACAACCTGTGCACCCACCTCTCTATATGGGTACAAGCATATGGTATGCAACCTACACAAATGCACACCGTCCTTGTGATATAAACTACGAATAACACGTAGGAGTAGGCACAATGAGGATGCAAATGATGAAGGATGATATGACCAAGCTCACCAAAGATTATACATGAGGAAGCCTTTGACATGGTGTGTGAAGTGTTGAATTTGGTTCACCAGGTGGGACGCACTGATTGGGACCTGCGCATACCAGCAGTTCTATGGGCTTATAGACCATGTGCAAAACCTTGACCGCACAAGCAGTTCCGAAGCTATAGTATGAAGTAGGGGCTGTAATCCCTATGGAGCATACAAAGCCTAGTCCACGCATAATAGCACTCATAGATACGATAGTCCACGAAGCTCGAAACGAAGGAATCACGCAACCGCAAGAAACATAACACATAATACTTGAGGAAGAAATCCGACAGGGAAAAATTAGATTTTGCAGACTTGAAAAAGCCCGGGTACGGCTAAGGGAGAAAAGTGATTTGATGGATGCAGAGGTCAAGAAGCTGGAAGACGAAATAAAGAAATAATTTTTTGTCAAAGAACCTAGGATGGTAAAGCAAGGTGAATACGATCGTATTGACAGGTTGGAGGACTATCATTGTGAACTAGTTAGTCTGTTGCCTTGGATTGGACCGCATATTACCAAACATAGTGACCAGGGTAGTGCGTTGTAAGTAGTAAGGTGCACAGAGTCGATCACAAAAATCAATGGTGAGGATTCTCCAAAAAACATGGTGGAGGATGGGATGGAGCCCCACACAGGTGGTGCGACCACCTAACTAGCCATAGGACGAACAGTCTTAGTGCTTTGGGCAGTTGAAAGGAAGCACGAGACTATAAACTATTCTGCTTGGGAACTAAGTGATATGGGAGATGCACGCAGAAGCAGAATGTCACAAGGTTCATGACCACGCATGGAGGGCTACGCTTCCATGTGGGTTGGCTGGGAAGTGACTGTTGAGGTCACTATTCACTATGGGATGTGCGATTTGAGGCCAAATGGAGTGGGCGGTAGGCATTTAAGATGTGATTTATGGGAAAGATTTGGGAAAATCTACCACCCATAAAGCATTAATGGCCTGAAATTGGGGGGAATAGTTGAATTTGAATTCAAAAGGTGCTATAAAACACAAAGTCCTGGCCAACGAACAACACTTTGTCATTTGAGAGTTGAGCATTTCAGCAGAGCACTGAGCATTGAGAGCACAGTGGTAAGTAAGCCCCTAAGTTTGTGAATGACAAAATACAGCCCAGATACGATGACGGCCACTAAAGACAGTTTGGGAATCGAAGAGGTAACCGCCAGCGAGGCCGCATAGACCCCAATGGTGGAGGATGTCCTAAAAGGTGTTGGGGTTGTGGTAGAAATCCCCAAATCACTACAAACACCGAGGCCCAAGAAAGATAAACAAGCAATGGCCCCTGTACATGTGTCCCTGAGGAACCCACTATGCAGTAAGTTATCAATCTCAAAAAAGGGGAAAGTTTTCATGATCGACACAGATGAGGAGGAAGAAGATTTGCAGGCTCTTATCTTCACAGCAAAAGAAGAAGAAGACATAGAGGAAGACATTCAGCCTATACGCTCTGTAATAAAACTACTCGCATATGTTCCTCCATAGAAAGAGAAAAACAAAGTGCTGAAGGACCTGGATGAAACCAAGAGTTCACTCCAGACCCCGCTCCTCTTAGATGGCATAGTGTTTGAAGGCACGCACCTGGGCCACGTGCCAACCATGAAGTTTGAAGACTGGGACCTCAATGACCACGAGAAGTTTCCGCACCTAGAGACTAGGAACCTAATGAAGCAGAACATTGATGGGGTGGTGATAATGTTAGAGTGGCAGAAGTGGTTGCGCGGTGTGGAAAAGGTCAGGTTGTTGCACTTATTATGGATACCACATTTCCACCGTGCGCCCATCACCATTTTTGTCATCAGGCAGCTACCCTACTTGGTGCATGATGGGTATCTATGGCTGGAGGAGCCTATCCCCATCATGACAGACGTAATCCATTGCATTTCTTGGCTCCCCTACAAAGGAAGGACCCCACAACCATAGTCAAAGGAAAGGATAGCGATTTGGCTCTTGCAGAAGCCATGAAGGAAAAATACAAGCTGGAGAAGAAGAATAGGGGCTATGCCATCTCCAGCATCAAGGACAAAAGGGTACGTGTAGCAACCCAACTCCTAGCCAACAAAGTTATGAGGAAGTGTCGCATCGATGAGCTACTGGCATCGGTGGTCGCACTAGCTAAGTAGTGCGCGGAGGGGGTCCAGTTCAAATTGCTCGAATTCCTCTGCGAGAAATTTTTGCAAAACTATCATGAAGCCCAAGAGTAGGGTCAAACCTTCCACTACGTGTGGTTGTTGTTATCCATCATTCTCGTAGCAGGGGAATTACCAGAAGAGAGTCAATTCCCCAACATTGACAGAGATTTATTGGAGGCCACGAAGTACGCTTCACTTTAGGCCACAAAGGACACAAAGTAGATTTGCGACACTAAATTTTTTTGGATGCTCATGGAGATGAGAATTTGAATGTGGATCAACCGGAGGTCACACCGGTCACCTATGGTGTACAACAGTCTACAGAGTTTTGCAGAGTTCAAAGTCGACATGCATAATGTATACATCAGGGCGTGCAAGGATACAATGAATCAATGGAGGAAGCTCCCATTTATAGCTACCGATGACACCATCTTCACTTTCTTGGAGACATGGCCTCTAGAATGGCATGCCCTAGCTTTGGTAGAACTGGAGAAGGCGGCAGCAGAGAAGAAAAAGGATGATGCTAAGCTGCACATCACCCAATTGGCTGAAAAAAGGTGGCAGGAAACAGCAACAGCTAAGGAAAAGGCAATGCGAGAAGCAACATAGAAAGCCACAAAGCAGAAAAAGGCTACAGAAGTAGCAATAGTAGCACAGGCGGTAGCAAAAGAAATAACGAAGGCGGATGAGGACCAAGCAACGTCCTCACAGGAGCAGGAAGTAGAAGAAACAGAAACAGCAGAAGGGATCGTGGACCTAGGGGTTGCGTCCACACAATTAAAGCGGCCACACAACACAAAGCGAGCAAGACCAGGGAAGAAGGTCAAGGCCTCAAAGTCCGCCATTGACCCAATCACCTTAACTGAAGGTGATCTCCATGACATCAACAAGATGGTCTGCAATGTCACGAATGAAGTGCTTCAGGATTTTATGCAAGAGCATCAGACTGTGTTGGGGGCCCTCAAGGCACGACTGTGAGAGTTGTACGTGTGGCCCCCTCAGGTGGATACCCTTTCTACCCACCTCACAGTAGGATCCTCAGTAGCAGACTAGATGCTACACGCACGGAAGGAAAACATGACAGTGTTACTGAAAGGGGCCCTAGTCGCATCGAATGTGACCGATAGGTTTTTGGTTAACATGTTGAAAGGCCTTGGCCTTAATTTGGCTGCCCTTCTGCGAGAGATGTTGTATCAGCTACAGGATGGGATAACGGCAAAGCTATGCACTAGGGAGAACCACGACATCCAAATTCTTAGAGAACAAAAGATAAACATGGAACAACTCACCTTAGAGTGTGATGAATTGGTGTCGCAAAATCAACACTTGGAGTAGATGGTAGATGATGCTTGCTGACACATCCCAGAGCTGGCCATCTTAGTAGATCTATTGGTATAGGTGCAGATCCACCGATTGGCAACCAAATTCTGCGAGGCCAGGGAAGAAATGACAAAGGTTCAGCTGGAGCTGAATCCTCAGATCGCTGAGCTGCGGTTGAAGGTGCAACCTTCCACTCCCCTGAAAGTTAGAGAACAATGCACTAGCGCTATCGCAACAGGGTTAGAAGAAATTGGTGGTGCAGCGTGAGACTATATCGGCATGTTGGAACAAGCACTTGAGGTCCTCATGACTTTGCAGGAGGACCCCAACATCTGGTGCCTAGAGACAGAGGCGCGAGAACTCCAATAATAATACGACAGTGTCCGAGGAACTACGCAGACAGTCTTCCTCACTCAGCACCTTGTGAGGATGAAGCAAGCTAAGGCACTAAAGGAGTAGGTGGATGCTGTGTGACACAAGGAGGCAGTTCTCAAAGCACGCATTCGGACATGGATCGAAGAGGCCTTCACGATCACGACGCATATCGAAGGAAAGCTTGTGCACATACAAGGGATGCACACGTAGATGCAGGGAAGCACGCTAGACACAGAGATCTCAGAAGAACGAATACATCAAGTTCAGCAAGCAGCAGCTCAGTACGTTGTGGACATCAGTACCGTTTGAGAAAAATTGGAGAGACTCTGTGCCAAGATTGTCGCGTCAACAGAGTGACTCGAGGGAAAGTCACGATGTTTGTGCTAGGGCCTTTTAGGCATGGAATCCCCTCACGACAAGTTTTGGGGCTCAAAGCCCAAATTTTGAGTTAATATTGTTGTAGAGCTCTGCAAATTGTGGGGTCGAAATGTATTTTAGAATGATAGGGCTATCCACCCTAGTCTTGAATGTAAGGTTGGCCTACCATGGTCTGCGAACCATGGGATTGTATAAATAGAGCAAGGCTCTAAGTTGTAAAGAGAGATCCAATCTAATAGAGAATGGGCATGAAAGGTCCTAGAGATTAAGTCGAAGTACGAAGTGTGTCTTGGGTCGTAGAGTAGGAAAAGGCTATGAAACTGAGCGTGCAGAGGCCTAGTAGAGTCCATAGCTGAGTGCGCAGACCCCTGCAGTTGAGCGTGCAGGGTGGAGTCGAGTTTGTAATCGGAGAAGAGATTAATAAAGAAAGGTTTTGTTACCAATTCTGTGTATCTATTCTGAGTTATTATATGTTTGATATCATTTGCAAATATATTGTTTCTTTACTGCACGCACTTGTATGAATTGTGACTATTGTTAAGTATAACTAAAAGCATACAAATAAGCTAAGCTAATCAACTAATATTGGATTACTAGTAAGAACTTGGGTAATAATACTATTTGGCCCCTGAGTAGGGTTGTGCGAAGGAAAGACCTCAGGCTGTGAGGAATGGGTAAGTGTGTGTAGCAATGTACACGCAGGGTCGAACTGCGGACCACTTGAAACCATCATACATCTCCAAGGTGCAGAAGCCTGGTTCTAGCACCCTCCCATACTACTTCAGGTGAGACCTCAATCCATGCTCTGTGGACTATTGCCAAAAGGCCCAGGAGTGCCGGTATTTATTTGGCTAAATCACCTCTGAACCTGGGTTAGGCCCCAACAAGCCAACACTATTCCACCTATAGTAAACACATACCCTATTGTGCTCCTTTTGTTATCTCTATCACTTGCCATATCTGCATCAACATATCCCTGTAGACCAATGTTTGAACCACCAAAGCATAATGCTTGATTTGTATTACCTCTCAAATACTTGAGAATCCACTTCACCGCCATCCAACATTCTTTTCTTGAGTCTTGATGCATATGGAACTTTAGACATATGAGCCATTTCTTCCTAAGCCTTGGGACACTCCTCCTTACTTAATTTGAAATGGCTAGCCAAAGGTATACTAACTAGTTTTTCATTCTGCATATTAAACCTTTTAAACACATTTTCTATGTACTCACTTTGAAACAATGTTAATTTGTGATTCTTCCTGTCTTTAGTTATTCCCATACCAAGAATTTATTTTGCAGCACCCAAATCCTTCATTAAAAATGAGTTCGCCAATTTTCTTTTGAGCAAATTTATTTCTTGCATGTTAGAACCTACAACAAGCATGTCGTCTACATATAATAACAATATAATATAGCTACCATCATTTTGCCTTTTGCGATAAACACAATGATCAGAGTGACAACTAGTATAACCTTGTTCAGACATAAACCTGTCAAATTTTAGATACCACTGCCTTGGAGCCTGTTTTAAGCCATATAAGCTCTTCTTCAACCTGCACACTATTTTCTCCTTCCCTTTTACCTCATATCCTTGTGGTTGCTGCATATATATCTCTTCCTCCAAATCCCCATGGAGAAAAGTTGTCTTTACATCTAACTGCTCAACATGCAAATCTTCAGCTACTACCAGACTTAAAATATTTCTTATTTCATTTTAACAATAGGAGAAAATGTCTCATCAAAGTCTATACCCTTTTTTCTGTACAAACCTTTTCACCACAAGTCTAGCTTTATACCTTTTCCTACCTCCATTTTCTTCCTTCAACTTGTAAACCCATTTATTCTGCAATGTTGTTTTACCTGCAGGCAACCTGACTAAGTCCCAAGTCTGGTTATGTGCTAAGGAGTTCATCTCTTCTTTCATGGATTGCTCCCACTTCTTCCTAGTTTCTACCTGCACTACTTCTTCATAACCTTCTGATTCACCAGAATCAGTCAAAAATACATAATATAATGAAGGAGAGTATCGGTCATGGGGTCTACTTATCCTGGTAGATCTTCTAGCACCACTTTCAAGTGTTTTAGGTGCTTGTTGCTATTGTGGTTGTTGTTTTCAGGCACCATCACTTTTTCTGTGATCTCATCAAGCACTGTGTATTTTGTTTTCTTTTTCCTATTTCTTTTCCTACAACTGATCCTTATACAAAACCTTTTCATTGAATATGACATCTCTGCTCATAATGATTTTGTGTTTTTCATAATCATAAGAACGATAACCAAAATCATTAACACCATATCAAATAAAGGTACATTTCTTTGATTTTGCCTCAAGCTTTGTTCTATTTTCTTTATTAATGTGGACAAAGGCTTCACAACCAAAAGTCTTTAAAAAAGAGTAGTTTACCTTTTTACCTGTCCATGCCTCCTCTGGAATACCACCATCCAAGGAACTTGAAGGCCCTCTATTTATTAGTTAAACAATAGTATCTACAACATCTGCCCAAAATTGTAAAAGGCAATCCTACAACAATCTCATGCACCTTGAATGCTCCATGATTGTCCTATTCATCCTTTCTGACACACCATTTTCTTATGGTGTTCCTGGAACTGTCTTCTCTCTGCGAATTCCATTCTTTGAACAATAGCTATCAAACTTTTTGCTGCAGTATTCACCTCCATTGTCTAATCTGAGACACTTCAACCTTTTTGCTATCTCTTTTTGAACCAAAGCTTTCCATTTCTTGAAAGTATCAAATACATCGGATTTATTTCGAATACAATAAATCTATGTTTTTCTCCCAACTTCCCTATTGAAATAATATTTTTCTTCAGATCTGGAACATGTCTTTTCTCCTTCAATAGCCATTGATTTCCATTCTTCTATTTTATGAAAATTGCACTCATTCCAATGATTTTACAGGGTTTATCATCACCTAATCGAACCTATCCAAAATCTCCTAGAACATAATCATGAAAATGTTTCCTATCAAGTGTGGCATGGAATGAGGCCCTTGAATGTACCACCCAGGCATCAATAATATTTTCTAAAGAAAGAGTCAAATCATTTTGTAACATATCACCTATCACATTCGCTTCATGATTGTTTTCTTGTTGCGCACCTCCTTATTTTCCCTTCCAAGACTTGCAAGTCTTTCTTTAGGTGTCCTTTCTTCCCACATTTCTAGCACACTATCCATGATATGGACTTGGATCTACCTTTCCTTGACTTACTATGATATCCTGGGCTCTTTCCTCTTTCCATTTTTCTTCCCCTAGTCTCTGCAGTCAAAGAATTACCTGATGTCTCACCGGAGCTTTTCTACCGCATTTCCTCGCTAAGGATTGCACCGACAAAACCATCAAATTTTAAAGTACTAGATCCATAGATAGAGTTACTAATGGACATAAATAAACTATTCCAACTTTCTGGTAATGAGTAACTTCATCATCAAAAGTTACCGCTATAGAACTTAACTAACTGGTAACTATAGTAAATTCATTTAAAGGATCAGCAACAAATCCACCTTCTGACATTTTCATATTAAATAAATGCTTCATAAGAAATACCTTATTTTAGGCCGAGAGTTTTTCATATAGTTTGGCTAATGTCGACATTAAACCCTCTATTGTCGTTTCCTTTCAAATATTAAATGCTATCGAAGTTGCTAGGCATAGTCGTGTTGTTTCAAGTTCCTTTCTATCCAAAACATCCCATTTTGTGTCTTTCATACTTGTCGGCTTCTTTGCCTATCCACTTAATGGTTGGTACAGATCTCTCTGATATAGATAATCTTCCATCTGCATCTTCCGTAGCTGGTAGTTTTGGCTGTTAAATTTTTGACCCTAAACCTACCATCTTCTGCCATTACTCCCACTCGAACTAGGAACCCTTCTCTCCTATGAGTTTATCAGCCAAATAGACCTTCGGCTCTGATACCAGTTGTTAGAAAATGATATATTATAGAGCAATGGAACACATAAAATATTGCAGAAATATAAACACAGAAAACACATAAAATAAGAGAGACACTAATATACGTGGTTCACCAAGTTTGGCCTACATCCACGGAGAAATAGCCAATCCTTCCTTTTATATTATCCAGCAAACTGAAGAGGTACAACCTACAGCAGATCCGCTGTAATTTCCTCTTCACTCTCAATCTCCTTTCTCTTCCTCACTCAGAATATAGATGTACATAGACACAACACAATTCCCTCATATATAGAGAGGGCTTGACTTCTAGGGAAAAAAAATCCCTAAATTAAACATAACTTCTATCATGAGATCTCCGACTAATGAACTACCACGATTGACTACGAAATTACAACATTTTACAAGGAAATTTTACATCTATTTTTAGCTCCAGGGGTGTTGCCCCTGATCGCCCTACCAAGGGGTCTCCCAAAGGTCATAGCCGCCTCCCCTTGGACTCCCTCTGCAGCGAATATTTTATGGGCAGCGTTGTCACCCCATTACGAACTGGGGTCCAGTGTGGAAATACCTTTGAATACAAAAGATAACCAGGATCCACACCCAACACATATCACTGATGATAACATAAAAAAGGTACAGTTAGTCACTACCTTGCAAGATCGCACACTGACGTGGTATATTGTTATCAAGAAATCTAGTGTCTATGCAGAGCTGATAGTCCCACTAAGACAGGTAGCTATCTTAGAAACAAACAGATTAAAGTTACTTTCACTTTCCTTTACGAGAAGTAGATAGGAGAGGAGCAAAGAATACCAACCTCGATCTTTTGCTTGGTTCTCTGCTTATTCCTTCTCCCCTTTGACAGATCTTTGTCGCTCCTCCCTTGATCACTCCGCTTTAAAGAGTACCTGTAAAGTCAAAGCAGCATAATACCTTCAAAGTACAGAGATATACAATCATAAACAATATAGGACCAGATATATATTGACCACACACCTGCATATATTAGCAAACATACAAAAATGTGGAGGAAAAATTGAATAGCTTTATTGATATAGAGATTAGAAGAGAGGATTACAACCCATTGATCTGACCCAGTGTCATCCTCCCAACATGAAAGCCCTTCTTCACCTCATGAAAATCTTAGATCACCCAACAACACTTCCTTACAAGATACAAGATTCCAACCTCTAACCTTTGGATCTCTGGGATGAGGGATCCACATATAGATATTTGCAGAGGTGTGAGTCAGCTATGGATTTTTGATTAGTGTCATTCCACTGATAGTTCTTGGCTCCACTTGTAGATTTCATTGATCTCTTACTCATCCTTGGGCGAATTCTGAGAGGAAAGTGTCATATGAGAAGTTTCTAGAAGATTATTTGATCATCCACTTAGTAAACTGTCTCTACCACTTGTCTATTCTCGCTCATCAAACCCTATAGAAGGACTTTTCAGTATGCATTGCACCTCCAGTGTGTAGTAGGTGCGATGCATCACACCCTGACCATGGAGCAAGTGAGATGATCCAGTTTTGACCAGTTCTGAGTAGTTTTTCATGGCGAACTTCTGGGAGATGATGTAATCAGCTGACCTTGTTCCTTTAGGGCATGAAACAACACTTTTAGGGACTCAGAAGCCCTTGGTTTATGGAAATATGTGATTGGGGTTGCAGTGACCAAATATGTCTATAACAATTGCCCCCTAAGCATGAGGTCGTAGATCTTTGATGTCAGGTAAAATGCTTTATCATGAGGATCTGAGGTTCTTTCAAATTGGAAGGCGACCTGTAATAAGATACAATACAATACACTATCTTCATAACATTTTCATGATCTAGCTGAGGTGGGCATTCCCATGATCATCTTTATAAATTCATTTTCATGTACATAGGACAAACAACTATCTGTGTGGTAGATTGATGATTCTAGTAGAGCCATCATCCTTTGATTCGAATGATCATCTGTGTAGCAATGATGTACATTTGATGTCTTTATTTTCCTAAATATATCATAGCCCAGATGGATGAAACTAGATCCAGGGTCTTCAAACTCGTCCAATCTTCGCCTGAATTACAAGTCGATCCATGTCAAAAATGTTCTGGAGTCGAACATGGAAACACATCGTCTGATTACCATCCAATGATGTAAGCTGTTAACAAGCGCGAGAGGAATCACCGATAATGATGATGACCCTCAAGGTACTACGATACAATTTGCGTGGTGTGAAAAATGGATTTGGTGTCGAACACCACGCAAAATATTTCGGTCGAAGGCCATTGATGTAAACCTATCGTCGAAAGTGAGAAACTTGCTTTTGAGTCATGCAAGCTTCAAAGTACTGAAAGGGTTGTTCCTAGGTTGGCTTCTTGGATAATGAGCTATCGTCGACAAGAAGTAACCCGTTATAGGAGGGCCTTAATGAATCCCACCTATATGACACAGAACGGAGCAAATGATTTTTTAGAGGTGAAAACAATCTACTAATACAGGGCTTAGGGTGGCGGTCATGAAAGGATGAAGCGTGAAGGTATTGCAGTGGATGAGACACAAGATGGGTTGGTGAATTCTCTGGTCGACTTCTCTTGAACATATCGGCAAAACTGAAATGGATTGGTAGTGTTAACCCCAAATATGGATGGTAAGGTGGACCAATATTAATATGACCGATGAACGGAATAACCCAACCCGACTCAATCATGGTGATGGAGTGAAAGTGTCATGTTCAAGAGCGACTCGCTACCAATAAATCTTCTTCAAGTTTTCTTCCCAATTTTTCCCCAGTCATTGCTAACCAGTACCTCTTTATTTTTGTCAAGCCTGAGGAGGATAACATATGCTTGTTCTATAATTTTCCCTTCAGGCAAACCCGTCGTTATGTTTTAATGAGCCTAGCAACAGTGAAACTCGTTCTCGTCTCTATGGACAAGTTTGTCGCTATTGGTTTTAATGAGTTTAACGAAAAAGATAACTTGGTACTTTTTCAATTTTAGAGAGTCTGAAAAGGGATGGAAAGAAAACTCCAGTAATCCTTTTTCGTCATATAATCCCTTAAGTCTGAAAAAGTATAAAATAATACAAAAGGGATGAATTTTTGATAGTTTTAACGAGACAAACAAGATAAGCGCTCGATATTTTTGTGTAATAATCCCTTAGGTCCAAAAAGGTTAAAATCTAGAGGAGGGATAGCACTCCTGATAGCTTGAACAAGCTGGAGAGGCCAGCTACTTGGCAACATTTTCATATTTTACGAGTCGGGTGAAAAGAGCTTAAGGGAGACTCGTTTTTGAGGAGCGAGTGATATTTTCTGGTAGCTACTAATTCCAGGTAAGGTTTGGAATTGTCCAATAATGGCAGTGTCACAAGGATGGTTAATAGAATCACTCATCGCAGTTTTTCCTCAAAAGGGTAAACAATCAAATGAAGGCGTATGATCAGCTAAAACAGAGTGGAGGTGATGGTAAGAACATGACCAGGGCTCAAAAGCTGATGATAATGCATTCGCAATGGTTATTTACCGGAGGTTGGTTCATTTTTTAATGAGCTTAAACTCTAGGGGAACATTTCCTCATTGCTTAGGTTTAATTTTTAATGAGCTTGAACTTTGCGTAAAATTTCTCATGGCTAGGTTTATTTTTTAACGTGCTTGAACTTCGTATAAAACTGCTCATGGTGGGTTTATTTTTTAACGAGCTTGAACCCTGCGGTAACACTGCTCATGGCCTGGTTTATTTTTTAATGAGATTGAACCATGCGACAACATATGCTCATATTTAGTTTCATTTTTACACAAGCTTGAAATGAAAAACTATGCTTGTTATAAGTTTGCATGCCCCCAGCATAATAATGCAAATCGAGGTGCATGCCCCCCAAGCTTTATTGCATTCAACACGGTGGTTGGAATGAAGGTTTACCTTCAAGATCTTTGAAAGACTCGACTTGGATTTGGAAAGGGAGTTGTTTCATTTTTTAATGAGGTTGACACAGTAAAATAACTATCCTCGTAATCCAAACACTCGATGAGCGTTGATTTGGGTTTGCCCCCTAGGCCAAGAAAATTGATTGCTACAATATTTCTAAAATGGCAATGATCCATGTTATCAAAATGTTCCGGAATCTTCTGAATCTAGAAGATATCATATTGGAGGCTCCCACCGTGGCCACTTCCGCCAGATTGTTTGTACGTGGTAGGGCAAAAGTACCCATCAATGTAGGGTCTTTTAGTAGGCCTACTCCGATATTTTGAAGCGAATGAGGGCTTCCGTGGATCATCAGAATGCTTCCGGTAACTTGAGAATTGTTGGGGAGAAAGGTTTGTTGATCAACGATTGTAATTCCTCCTTGAAAGGGAAATGCAATCTTTCTAAAGTAAGTTGACACAACAGCAGCCATAGCATAAATCCAGGGCCTTCCCAGTAGGATATTGTAATCGAGGTTTCCATCAATAACTTCAATGTCAATTTCTACTGTCTTGCCCCCCAGTTCGAATTGCAAGTTACTTAAAATCCCATATGGAGTGTATGTTCATCCATCAAATTCTTTTAACGTCGTTGACAATCGCGACAAGGGTGGTGAGCCTAAAGTTTTCCAGCAACTCATTGACATAATACATGTAGATGCCCCCTCATCAATAATTGTTTGATGAACAGTTTTGTTGAGGGATTTCACTTGAATAAGGAAAGCGAGTTGAGTTGGTAATTGAGGGTCATATCCTTTATGATTAAAGGCCATAAGATTGGAATCCGCTGGGTCAATCCCACCTATTGCTGATAATAGAGCCTGCTTCTGGGAGGCGCAATTTTGCAGTACCTCAAGTGTTGACATAGCGGAAGGCGATTGGTCTAGGTCCTCTACTATATTATCATTCTGTGCTGCTCTGGAACGAGGATTAAATTTCAATTTGTGTACTACTCCCTTTGGCGGCTTTATCGTTAGCTCAGGAATGATGAGTGGCACAACTTCAATCAAATTTGTTATCGAACTACTAGGTTGATTAGTAGCCTTGTTGTTCGACAGGTGTGGATTCCCGTAATCTTTATTCCTTGTCGATATCAAAGCATCATTTTGATGTTTTGAAATGGAAAACATAAGTGTTTGGGATGGGGAAGCACAATCACTAGCAACCAGGTTTATTTCTGGGCTTGGAAATAGATTAGTCAACACCGCTGGGGTATTTGAAGTTTTTAAAAATTTCATAACCTTAGCTTTATGCGGACAATCTTTCGTGAAATGCTCATCGTCACATATGTAACATGGATAACGAGGTTTCTTTTGCCCAGTAGGGTTTTTAGAAGATTTTTTAACAAGTGAATTTTCCTGTTTCTTCTTATTATTTTTCCCTTTCTTCTTGCCCCCATGTTTGCTTTCGATTTTCTCCCTTATCAGTCGACATGGGATTGACCTCTGAGGCAAGAGGTTCTTCATTTTCATTTTGACTAGAAACCATATAGGCTTTATTAGATGTAGCCTTTTTGGTTTTTGTGCTTGTTGTACCTATCACGCCATTGCTGGCATGAGATTATTTGTTTCATTTAGGAGGAGGAACGGAAAACTCTGGTCTAGGAGCATCAGGAATTTTGTCATAGAGCATGCCAGACTGAGTATAGATCAAGTCTAGATATTGCACATGAGCAATGACTTTCTCTTCAGTGACAACTCCCCCCTTAGCGACATCTTCTATAATAGAAGGTAACAGTGACTTAATAAACCTTTCAGCTAGCAGCTGATCAGGAACATATGTTTTTACCATTCGACGACGATGTCACCACTCATGAATATGATCAGATATGTGAGTGGCTGTCATCTACTTAAAATTGTTAAGAAGCTCTGTTCCTGTTTCGTACCTTATTGGTAACTGAAAATGGGTTAAAAAGGTGGTGGCAAGGGTGTTGAAGTTATCAAACAAAGCTCTAGGAAATTATATATACCATTTAGTTTCTGGACCAGTTAATGTTCGTTGAAAAAGGCGAAGCCTAATCAAATCATCATTGAGAGTGTTGGATGAACACCACAGATGAAAGGTCATCACATGATTTGACGGATCTTCACCTGAATTTCCATTAAATTTAGGAATATCTAATGGAAGTTTATGAGGAATCGCCAGCCACCAAGGGGCATAAGAAATTGGATCATTCACCAGCTGGTTTAGATCTGGTAATTCTAGAGTTGCTACAAAGGGCAATTGTTGATTCAGGTTAGGCGAAGCATACCCAGGATAAGATGGAATCGCCTGAGCAGTGGGTCATTGCATACCAGCATAATGTATTTGATGCTAGTAAATTTGATAAGGTTGATGGGCATAACCATTATAGTATGGTTGTTGATAACCGCTTTGGAAATGCAGTTGCCCATTACTTACAAAGACTTGTTGCTCAGGTCCTTAATATGATTGTTGGAATTGCGGTTGTTGATGTTGAACCATCCATGGTTGTTGGACCATTTGCTGTTGTCCAATACTGGATGATTGACCAAGATGAGGAGTCATAGTACCTGTTTGAGCTTGAGTCGCTCTAGATAAGGAGGCACTAACCTGAGGTTGTGATTGAATCGATGAGACGAGAGGTTGTTGTATTGCAACCTGCGAAACTTGGGGTTGACATACAACAGGTAGCGCTTGTACTTGCGATGTAGTCACCATAGCAGGTATAGTGGGAATATTCGACACAGGATGGATTGGTTGCATTGAATATACAACCCTTGGTTGTTGAGGCAGTATTGGTAGCCAACCGTTGGATGTCATTCCAGTTTGATCTGAACTTTGTTGTAAACTCCCATATGGTTGCTCTCTGGGAGGGAACAATGAAAAGGCATACTACCCCCCATATGGTGGCAATACAGTACTTAAAGGGTAGATTGGCCTTTGAAGACACATTGGATCAATTTGTTGAGTTTCAACATAAGAAATACCATATGAGAATCTGGATGAAGAAATAGGAACTGACCATGCCATCAAAATAGTCCCTGATTGGACTTTGGCGTGTTGTTGATAACTTGTTGAGATAGATGGTATACCAACAATCATTGTAGGAACGGCAACAGGAAGCTCCACCGTAGCTGTGCCAATTGACACAGTCCTAGATGTTGATGCTTGTTCAGACATTTTTAGTCTATCCAAAATATTTCCTAGCGATTCTACAGGAACTTGCGATGAAGGGAGACTAACTTTTGTTGAAGAAGGATATAGGGTGATCCTAGCTCCAAAATACAATGGAGTACTAGATGGGGGATTCTCCAAAATTTCTTCTATAGCAATCAATCCAGGTGGAAGAGGTAGATCATTAGGTCCATAAAATATTTCTGGTGCCGAAGAAGGTATAGACTCTGTAGCGACAGATGTTGGGGGGATAATACCTTCTGAATCAGCTGTAGATGGTGTCGATTCAGAAATAGATGTGTTAACCGTTACACTACGATCAATTCTAATGTCCTCTTGTGGCTGTGGAACTTCTTCTATAGAGGCAGGGACACCAGAAATGGTTGGAGTAATCGGAGTCCCTCAAGACATTAGAACACAAGTTCCAAGCAAACCAAGGGACTTTGATCCGATTAAATGAGTTTACTTTGTTTGGAATAGTTTTGTTTTCGAAGCCAAAAACGGTTGATTCGTTAATCTCCACGAACGAAGGGGTTTCGATTGAATTTCTTCCACAATTTCGGATTACTCAATTAATTCAAAATAAAGGAGAAAAGTGATTCTGAATTAAATGAATTTTAGGTGCTTTGACACAACTTGCTTTTTCAATTTTTAAGAGTCAAGAAAAAGAAAGATGACTCTAGTCGCCTTCGATTTTTAATGAGCCTAAAGTGACAAGTGCTCAGATGGACCGTTTCCTTTAAGGAGTCTAAAAAGGCATGAAAGGGACTACTCTGGAAATATAGATAGAGGGATTACCAAACCAATCACAAAATTGCAGAATACTTTTTACGGTATAGCAGTCAATCTTCCCAAATGCTATGTTCAGTGCATTGCGATCGATAGGGCGGCAGACATGGCTTCCAAAGGATAAAGGATGTAGCCTATTGTGGTCTTGCAATATATACTTGATGGTACGTGGGAGCATAAGTCCATACTAGCACTTGTCGTTTCAAAGAGGAGGAATCACCCAACCTACGATGAAAGTGATAGTTACTAGGCTTAAGGACGCTAGAATACGTCTCTAGCCTAGACTTCTAAATGGTGTGTTAGGTTCCAAAGCATTTTTATGTTCATTGAATTTATTTTATAGTTGATCTTTCTTAAGAAGTTTGCCTTTCAAGTTCACCGCGTGATGTAGATATACAATTCCTAAAATGCAATCTAAGATGATAATCAATCGTTTAATCTTCTTTTTGCAATGAAAATCCTAACTACTAAGGAAAGAGAAGCAGGATTCTTTCAATATAGAGCAGAGAGCACACACTAGATGCACTGTCCTAAATCAAAATCAATAAGCAATCTAAATGCAAATGCACATGCATGTATTTGTTTTCACTTTCTTAATGTGTGAATGACAAAAAGAATGCTAAGTACAAATCTGAATCGTTTCAAGCAACAGTACTAACGATTTTCTTTTCAAAAGACGAAAGGAAGATAATGACGACACTTTGCGATTTTGAATTGAAAACTACTTTCGACACTTGAAAAGCTATTAATTAAAATCAAATACAAGAGTAACAGTGTAATCGACCATCAAGGACAATAGAATTCTTTCCTTCGACTGAAAACGACACTTGCGACACTTCCAAATCAAAAGATGACAGTTTGATTACGCTACTTCTTTGTAAAGGAGAACCATAAATGATGAACAATACATAAAAATGTTTACAGTTCTTTGTACTATGGAGGCTAAATCCTGCAAAGGAAGGGAGTTTCCACAAAGGTATATTGATCACATACAACAAAACTCGTGAATAAAGCTGAAGAGAGTGAACAAAAAACTAAAATCTAGAAGCATAAGAGGTCTTATCTGATCATCGCACCTGTAACATAGGGAAAGAGTGATGCATCTCACCTACTGCACACAGGAGGTGTGATGCATCCAGATTTCCAAGAGGAGAAGGTGCGATGGTCCAGGGATGAGACTTCAACTTAGTTCTGGGTCATAGTTTGCAGCTTAGTTCAGGGATTTAGGCTGAGCAAATGATAGTTAGTAAATGAAAATCACAGGGGTTGATCTAATGAGGCTACTTGAGCCACCACCAGGGCAATTAGGATGTTTGCAAATCACTTGTTTAGTTTATAAAAAAAACCCGAAGATAGACTAAAGCAGCATTGATCTACTTTGCACTTGCATAGCAAATGTAGTTCGAAGGCTAGCTGGCTTGACTTTAGGCTTCGTCTATAAGTTTATTAAGAAAACAAATATAGACAAGAAAACAAGCTATTCGCTCCCCAACGGAGTCACCATTTTGTTATCGGGAAATCTAGAGTCTATGCAGAGCTACTAGTCCCACTAAGATAGGTAGCTATCTTAGAAACAAACAGATTAAAGTTACTTTCGCTTTCCTTTACGAGAAGTAGATAGGAGAGGAGTAAAGAATACCAACCTTGATCTTTCGCTTGGTTCTCTGCTTGTTCCTTCTCCCCTTTAATAGATCTTTGCCGCTCCTCCCTTGACCACTCCGCTTCAAAGAGTACCTGTAAAGTCAAAGTAGCATAATACCTTCAAAGTATAGAGATCTATAATCGTAAACAATGTAGGACCAGATATATATTGACCACACACATGCATATATTAGCAAACATACAAAAATGTAGAGGAAAACTTGAATAGCTTTATTGATATAGAGATTAGAAGAGAGGATTACAACCCATTGATCTAACCCAGCGTCATCCTCCCAACATGAAAGCCCTTCTCCACCTCATGAAAAGCTTAGATCACCCAACACTATGATATTCCACTAGGAAACCAACAACACTTCCTTACAAGATACAAGATTCCAGCCTCCAACCTTTGGATCTCTAGGATGAGGGATCCATATATAGATATTTGCAGAGGTGTGAGTCAACTTTGGGTTTTTGATTAGTGTCATTCCACTGATATTTCTTGGCTCCACTTGGAGATTTCCTTGATCTCTTACTCATCCTTAGGCGAATTCTGAGAAGCAAGTGTCATATGAGAAGTTTCTAGAAGATTCCTTGATCATCCACTTAGCAAATTGTCTCTGCCACTTGTCTATTCTCGCTCATCGCACCCTATAGAAGGACTTTTTAGTATGCATCACACCTCCCGTGTGTATTTGGTGCGCTACATCGCACCCTAACCATGGAGCAATTGAGATGATCTAGTTTTGACCAGTTTTTAGTAGTTTTCCATGGAGAACTTCTGGGAGATGGTGTAATCAGCTGACCTTGTTCCTTTAGGGCATGAAACAACACTTTTAGGGAATCATAAGCCCTTGGCTTATGGACATATGTGATTGGGGTTGCAGTGCCCAAATATGTCTATAACATATATCAAGTACTATGTCGATCATCCTTTAGCGATGCTAGCAGAAGCTAAGGATGTGTTAAATAAAGAGTTTAGTAAGCCTAATTCTGACTCACAATTAGTAGTTGGATTTAAGGAAATCATGATCAGGGTTGATGAAATGACTTGGGAGTTAGATCAGAGGTTGAAATGTGTGATCCGTGAAGCTAATATGTATCTCACAGATGGTCAGCACCGCGAGTAGTTTATAGCCTTGCTTCTGCCCCACCTGAGGATTACTTTTTCATAGCCGAAGATAGGAATTTAGGTAGAAGCCTTGGAAATCATGATGATATTGCATGCGACACCTATTCAGGATGTGACTTTTATAGTCCAACAGATTCACTCGTAGTTGCAGAACCTCTGCTTGGAATTGCATAACTTGAAAAAAGAGGAGGCTAGGCCAGAGGTACGCAAGGAAGTCTGATGCCTGAAATGTAAGAGCTAGGGGCATGATAAAGACCACTACCCAATCTTCGAAAACTATATTACAGGAGGGGGGCCACTTCCCCTGAGGCCAGAAGCTCTAGTAGGACCAAGTGTGGGGCTTGCATTATGGTGCGCTATTTTTCAAGTGGCTAGAAAACACATAACTGATAATTGTCATTTACTGCACAATTTCGTTCAAATTCCACAACAATTTTTTTGTGATTTCTGCAAATTGGTCAGCCATAATGAGTGCCATTGTCGCAACCATGAATTGGTGATGGGAAGAACACCTACCTACCGAATGCAAGCATAAACTCAGCCTCCAGATCAGGGTGCAAGAGGAGTGCGTGGAGGTTATCAAGGAAGAGGATGGGGCTGAGGAGGAGGAGGAGGACTTGGTAGAGGTTGCAGTTAGGTTATTTGCGATAAGTATGGGACACCAGGGAACTATGCGCTGGAGTGTTAGAATCAAACATGCATGTCCTGTCAATACTACAACCAGTTTGACCACACTATAGAAAAATTCCTTGTGTTAATCGCTAAGATGCAGGAGAAGATGGTGCAGCCTTAGCAACCTGAGCAGAACTTATAATTGATGAGAGCTAAGACCCTTAAGGAAGATTCAAATGTGAACATCCTATTGAGAAGTGGAATAACAACTAGGGATGATAAGGGAAAACATCTTGAAGATTATGGATGGCTCCGCAAGGTCCCAGAGAAGGAAGTTGGGTTTGATCTGGAGCACGAGAAAGAAATGTTTATGGAAGCCAAGAAAATCTTCGTTGATGCATCGACCTTAGGAAGCTAGAGAAAAGTACCAGAAACCAACGCCCCTACATAGGTTGACTCATCTGTGCTTACCACATTCTTGGAAACCTGCATGAAAATTTTGTGCAAGAGCAAGGATGTGAGAGTTCTGCAGGAATTGATAAACAAATGTGTTGGTAAAGAAAACACTCCTGATGGACACCACACAATAAGAAAAAATGGCAAACATAAGGCAAGAACAAGGCGCGAGGTGAAGCTCACCACACAGATAGGAGATTATGAGATGGACCAGGTCATTCTGCATTTAGGGTCTGACATGAACGTTTTTCCTAAATAGACATGGGAGAGAATGGGGAGACATGTGTTGTAGTGGTTTCTGATTCAGCTAAGAATGGCCAACCAGGAGAAAATCATCCCTATGGGATGACTACATGGATTCACCATAGATATAGAAGGTGCGAGTGCACTGGATAGTTTTAAAGTAATAGAGATGATTGACGAAAACAATCCATACCCCGCGATCCTTGGAATTGACTGTTCCATTGATATGAATGGAGTCTTCAACTTAAAGAAGAGGAAAATGTTGTTTGAGAAAAAATCGCTTTTGGTTGTAGTACCATTGGGCCCTGCAAAAGGACCGTGCTATACTGAACCGATTTGTGACTACGAAGAGAGTGATGATGACTTGGACCAGATCTAAAAAATATCAACACGAGATCAATATTGGATTAATCAAATAGCTGATGGAAGGATTGCATGGGACCAAGAAATTTTTTGTACCTCAGATTCAGATGAAGAATTGGAGCATTGGCAGAATAGGCTACATGAAGTATCTATGTTGTGCTGCAACATGATGACTAAATCGCTACATTGTGTGTCACTGGAGGTAATAAATTTACCCTATTATGATGGTTTAATTGATTTGGATAAGTTTTTGGATGCCTTTGAATGATAGGTCCTTGAGGATCATCACTACCAAGCACTGGATTTGGCACTACGCCCGCACGATGGCGGGGTACACACAAGGACAGCTTCAATGAATGGTGAGATTACAGAAGGATGGTGAGGTTGCAATTTGGTCGTCCCAAAATTGGACTGACTAAGAAGTACGATGGGAGAAAGGATCTGCACGGTCATTTACCGTAGTGAACTAAATCTTATGGAACAGAGCCATAGCCTAAGTGGGTGCACTTATTCTATCATACTTTGGATACAATTCCAATGAATTGGTATCTGGAAACAGAGCTCCACCATGGCACCATGGAGTGGGATATATTAAGGGAAGGATTCTTAATGACCTTCATTTTTTAAGATGGGTTTGAATGCATTGGTGAAACTCTATAGGAGATTAAGGCAGTGATCTTCAGAATTCCACAGGATCCTTTGGAGTTGGTTAAGCCAAATTGGAGCACCCAACTGTGCCATGCGCTGGAATGCTATAATGTGACCACTGAGTGGGTGGGGAGGGGGGGATGAAGATCCAAGAAATATCAATATTCCAGAGGTAGAAGGCCATCGCAAGGTCAAAGGTCTGCAACTATAAAACTCGTACATAATTGTGCTGTTGAAAACCAAAACAAGTAAACATTGGTATTGAAGCAGAGCTAAAATTTCCAAAGATTGGGGATTACTGGGATGATGCCACAATAGATAAAGTTGTTGAGCTAGTGGTGAGTACCAGGGTCTTTTTCACACCAAGTTTTCAGACCTGAAAGGCATCATTGGCGACTTGTGTGTGATGAAAATCACTTTGAAGCCAAACGCGAAGCCTATTAAGCAAAGGCCATATCGCTTGAATCCCAAATACAAGGAAAAGGTACGCTTGGAGTTGGATAAGATGCTAGAAGCAGACACCATTGAACCGGTGGAGGAATTTGATTAGGTAATCTCAATGGTGGTTCAGATAAAGAATAGAAGGGAGAAATAAGGATTTTCATAGATCTAAGGAATCTTAATGATACCTACATCCATGATCCTTTTCCGACACTGTTTATTGATGAGGTAATGGATAACGTTGGAGGGAAGGAGGCCTACTCATTCACTAATGGATTTTTGTGGTACCATCAGATCAAGATTGCACTTGAGGATAGGAGCAAAACAACCATCGTGACAGAATGGGGTTATTTCCAATATATTGTAATGTCGTTTAGACTTAAGAATGTGCATACAATATTCTCTCGCATAGTTATAGCAATGTTTAAGGAGTTTATTCATAATTTCTTGGAGGTATATTTTGATGACTGGATGGTGTTCAGTCTAGTAAAGCACCATGTAGCAAGTCTGTGCGTGATGTTGTATACGTGCCGTAGATACCATATCGCATTGAACCTGAAGAAGTGTCTATTCTGTGTCCCCTTTAGGATATTGCTAGGCCATGTGGTGTGAAAGAAAGGGTTGATGGTGGACCCTGCCAAGATCGCAGTGATAGTAAATTTGGAGGCCCCAAGAAGTGTCAAAGAGTTGCATGCAACGCTCGGACATACAGGATATTATAGAAAGTTCATCAAGGCTTATGCTCAGATTACCGTGACCATGGAGAAATTGCTAAATAAGGATTCTACATTCTATTGGGATGAAGAATGTTAGTGCAATTTGGATGTATTAAAGGGGAAGATCGTCACTGCACTGATTTTTGTGTTCCCAAATTAGAAAAAGGAATTCCATCTACATGTCGATGCCTCTTGCATTGCATTGGGAGCAGTGATAACACAAGCCAATGAGGGAGAGATGGACCACCCTATAGCCTTCGCGAGCAAGAAATTATCAAAGGCGGAGAATAATTACTCAACGACAGAGCACGAAGGATTGGCTATGGTATACTTGTTATAGAAGTTGAGGCACTACTTGTTGGATGGACATTTCAAAATGTACACAGATCATTCTGCCTGAAATACCTGGTCAACAAGCTTGTGTTGGGGGGCAAGATTTGTCGATGGTTGTTGCGATTCCAGTAGTATGACTTTGAGGTGATTATGAAGCCAGGGAGGTTGAATGCAGGACCTGACCATCTATTGCGGATTGAGACAGGAGAGGAGCCTACAAATTTAGAGGAAGGGTTTCTCGATGTACAGCTCTTCATGGTGTGCGTAGTAGATAACCACTATGCAGATGTTATCCAATTTTTTACTATAAGGATGGCACCAGAAGGATATAATAGTCAGTAAAAGAAGGAATTACTAGTGCGTGTGACTGATTTCTCAATGATTGCACGAGATTTGTATAAGATGGGCTCAAAAGAGATATTATGACGATATGTGTGAGGTTTTGAACAGAATAACATCCTCACTAAAGTTCATGGAGGGGCTACAGGAGGACATTATGCAGGAATGTCGATAGTGAAAAATATTTTGCACACGGGTTTATGGTGGCCTATGCTACATAAAGATTCTAAAGCATATTGTAGGGCATGTAATGGATGTCATCGAATGGGCAGACCATTGCGAAGGGATGAGTTTCCACTGAATCCTCAAGTAGCATTGCAGCCATATGAAAAATGGGCAATTGATTTTGTTGGACCAATTCAGCTCCAGGAAAGAAGATAGGTGCACACTATATCATCGTCGCAATAGAGTATCTAACCAGATAGTGAGAGGCACAACCATTGAAGGATTGTATAAGGGCCACAACAACAAAGTTCTTGTTTGAGTATGTGTTAACTAGATTTGGCTACCCAAAAGTATTTATGAGTGATTGGGGTAAGCACTTCCTAAATGAAATGAGTAATGCATTGACTGAAGAGTTCTAGGTTTATCATCAGAAGAGCACACTATATCATCCTCTGGCTAATGGAATAGTTGAGGCCTTTAATAAGATTTTGGAGAATGTGCTGACGAATATTTGTAACATGCATTAGAGTGATTGGGTTCTGCACGTACCTATAATGCTATGGTCGTACAAGAATACTTGCAAAAAGCTAACAGGACAGACACCTTTTAGACTGGTCTATGGCATAGAAGTTGTGATGCCTATGGAATATATCGTGCCTAGTCTATGCATAGCAACTTTCATAAGTATGGCAGATCATGAAGCCTTGGAAGAACGGGTCACGTAGCTGATGGAGCTTGAAGAAGATAGATTCTTGACTGGATTGCATTAGCAAGTACAGAAGGAGCGTGAAAAATCATGGCACGGTCGAAACATCAAGTTGTGCAGGTTCAAAGTAAATGATCTAGTTTTATTATATGATAACAATCTCACTAAGTTTCTGGAAAAATTTCAGATGCACTGGCTTGGGCCATGTATTATCAAACAAATTATAGGTGGAAGCATTGTTCAGCTCACGAA
This sequence comes from Pinus taeda, assembly GCA_000404065.3. Classification (NCBI taxonomy): domain Eukaryota; kingdom Viridiplantae; phylum Streptophyta; class Pinopsida; order Pinales; family Pinaceae; genus Pinus; species Pinus taeda. Next base: position 190,657 of record APFE031147435.1, on the reverse strand, counting down.
GCTGAATGGAGAACCTTTTCCAAGAAGGGTCAATGGAAGCCGACTGAAGCCATATACAGGGCACCCGACTCAATGACTATATGATGGTGGGATAGTCTTAGTGATCTAGATAGTTGTAAGGGAGCACGAGACTATAAACTACACTGCCAGGATTGGAATACTACATGGACGACAGATTGCGCAGAAAAGGGTGAAGTTGCAGTATAAGAAGTTGCGCTATGGAGGGAGGTGTCATGAAACACAGTAGGAAAGTGATTGTTGTTGTCACTATTCATGATTTGACAGCTAGAATATGGTTAAGAGGAGTGGGCTAGTAGAATTTAAGGCCAAAATATTTGAATATGTGCTACCAAAACAACATTAATGATCTAATTTTGGGGGAACGGTCAGATTTGAATTCAAAAACCCCTATAAATTACACATGTTGGTCCAACAACAAACACTTTGCACACTTAGAAATTTTTATCTGAGTTTTCTATTTCTGATGAATCGCTCATTCTTTGAGGATTTGCTCGCGAGCCCTGCATTTTCCAATTTACCAGAGTTGAATCATAATTTCATCCTTCAAACCATGTTAGGACCAAGCCCTACTGGGACTATGAGCATAGGGTGAGATGTCACCTCTAAAGGATTTGCTCCATAGGTGGTGAGTATGGAAGCTCTAAATCTTGTGCCTATGGCACCAAGATCACCTAGGCCGAAGCCTACCCCTGTTAGAGAAACCCAAAAGCCGAAGAAGGATAAGCAGAAGAAGCTAGTGCTGGTGCGCGAGTCACCCAGAAAACACTTTATGACTCAAAAGGAGAAGAAATACAAGCAACCCGAAAGGATTGTCGATTTGGAGGCCAAGAAAGGATAGGGCACCGAGGATATAGACACTGAGGGAATGGAGCCCATTTCAAAGTTGTCAAACTATATCCCTTCACAAAAGGGGAAAACAAAGGTCACCAAGAACTTGGACTCAGAAAAATATGTTATTTCTACACCCCTACTACTGAAACAAGGCCCCTTCGAATGTTTGCACCTTGCGTAGATCCCCCTGCTGAATTGAAGATTGGGACCTGGCAGACCATGAGTGGTTCCCTCACCTTGCAACAGCAAATTATATAAACTATGTCTATTACCTGGACTCATGTGTCACTGAGATAGAAATGGTGGAATGGATCCGTGAAGTGTATAATTTCAGGTTGTTGAACCTATTGTGGGTGCCCCACTATCACCGCACCACTATCAACACTAGTTGTATGCATTAGTTGCTTACTCTAGTCCACGATGGATGATTATGGCTAGGAGGGCCTATACCCATCACTGACATGCTCATCCGCAGGATCACACACTTACCACATAAGGGCTTGAATCCGGCCAAGGAGTTTGGTGAAAAGGAAGGCAAAAAATATTTGGCGGACAAGATCAAAAAGGAGTTTACACTTCTGAAAACATTGCATGGATATTTGGTCACATCATTCAATGATCCCACGGTACATATTTCCACGCAAATCCTAGCAGGAAAGGTAATGAGGAAATGTCATGCGGAAGAAGTTCGGTGCCTGTGGTCTCTTTAGTTGCACATTGTGTGAAGGGTGTGCAATTTAACTGGTCAAGGTACTTTTTTTGTGAATTCCTCACGAATTTCCACGAGGTCTAGGATGAGAGAAAGCCATTCCACTATGTGTGGTTGTTGCTGTCCATCGTGTTGGTCACATGGGAGCTGCTGGAGGATAGCTAGTTTCCTCCATTGAAGGAAGGATTATCGAAGGCTATGCAGTTCGTCCCTCTAGGCCATGAAGGACCTTGTGCGAGTCATTGAAATAAAGATATTTTGGGTTCTTATGGAATCCAACCTCTCCATGGCCATCAGCCAATGCCCACGGTTATCCCCAACCTTTTTTGAGAAATCATTAGTGTATTCCGCGTTCAAATTTGACTTCTACCGTGTCTACATTCTGGCATGAAAGGATGCACAACAAAAATGGTATGATTTACCATACTTGGTTACAGATCATCACATACAGGAGGTCATCAAACGATGGCCAGGAGAATGGCATATCCCATTAGATTTGGATGTCAAAACCAATAAGGATGTGGGCAAATCGACTTAAAAGAAAAGGAAGGATGCAGCAAAGCAGGCTACACAGAAGTTGGCCACATAGTGAAAGAACGAAGCCACAAAGAAGGCTCAGATGGAAAAGGAGCACACTACTAAAGAGCAGGCCAAGCAAGAGCATCGTGAATCACAAAGAAACGATAAATCCCCTTTGCCCGCGATTGAGGAGGAAGAACAGTATGAATAGGGTGGCAGAGGAGATGAGGGGCAGATCACCCTATTTTGGCATTGGAAACACAGACAGGAACATAGCGAAGGTCCCCGCAAGAAGCAAAAGTCGAGTAAATTGTAGGGTGATCCCATGGTGTTGATGGAGAGCGATCTCGATGAGATTGGCGAAAAAGTCCAGGACGCCATAACTAAACTGCTACAATAGTTCAAGTAGTAGTATATGCAAACGATGGGGAGTGTCTAGAAGGATCTGCACGAGCTGTAGATCCAAACTAGCAGGATACAAGTGGGCATAGGTCAAGCAAGCGCAACACAAGTGGGCCTGGCACCAGGGACAAGTCAGGCTATAGAACTGGTAAGGACCCTGGACCTTCACATGGTTACTCTACCGGAAGGGTCCCTATGCACAAAATCGATCGATGACCAAATCATCTTAAGGACATCATGCTAAACATTGTAGCGCTCTCCAATGAATTTATTCATGCACTGCAGGCAAGGGTGGCGAAGGAATTGAGAGCCTGGGAGCAGCGTGCTCTCAACATGATAAGCGAATACAGGGTGAACAATGAATAGATGTTTGCTAAGAAAACGCAGGCCCTGAAGGAAAAAGATACAATACAAGCACAAAGTTCCAAGCTGGAGGCTGCAGTAGCAAAGGTGTATAGAATAGTGTCAGAGTTTCACATCCCAAAGGACGCACAAACAGAAGCCAAGATCCAAAAATGAGTTACAAGAGTGCGTGAGGTAAAGGCGGAAGTTGGGCAAGTTCTATTTGAACTCAATATGAAAATCGCGAAGTTGCAGCTCAAATTATAGCCTATGACTCTGCCCAAGGTCAGGGAGTAGCGCGAAGCTACCATCAAGGAAGGGATGGCCACTTGGGATGTCATAGACACTGATTGCACGACCTTGTTTGAACATGCAATGGAGTTGGTCACGACCTTACATGAAGACCCAAACCTGCAAATATTGAATACAGAGATTCGCGAGCTCCAGAAGAAGTACGATGAGGTCAAGGCGACAGTGCGCTCAATTGCTACAGTGCAATGCCTCGCCAAGTTGTGGGAGGGGAAGCAACTCCTCGCATAGGTATAAGCAGCTCAAAAGAAGGAGGTTGTGCTTAAAACCAAGTTGGGACCTTGGTTAGAAGAAGCATCCCAAGTATCAACCAACATTCAAGAGAATCTGACGAGCTTGCAACACACATAGAAAATGATGAAGTTGGTCGGGGAAGGACCAGCTACAGACCAGCTCGTAGAAGAGGTCAAGTAGGTAGCTACGTAGAGCACTATCGAGGTTACAATTGTGCAAGTGGAGATGGTGGATCTTTGCAGCAAGATCGTCGCACCAGCCGAGTGACTGAAGGGCCAATCATGACCTTTCTATTGGGGCCTATTGGGATGGGGTCCCCTTGGTTAATTTTGGGGTTAAAAACCCAATTTTTGATGTAAATTTTGGTAAAAAGATGTAAAGTATCAACAATTTGTGGATGCGGAGCACGTAGACAATTAGGAGTCAAAAGGGGGTTTTAGCACCTTGTCTATGTAAAATCGAGTCAGTTTCGAGATCCATCCATGGTCCACAGACCATGGGATTGTATGTAAAAAGTTATAAATTGGTGTGTCTTCGAGACTCTAAGGCAGATCTATGTCTACATCTGAGAGAGGAGAAAAATGGAAAGTAAGCAGTGGGTGGATAGAAGGAAAAAGGCTCCACAAATGAGTGCATGGAGGCCTAGAGTAGAGTCTGTAGCTGAGTGCGCAAACCCCTGCAGCTGAGTGTGCAAGGAAGTTCGAGTCTATAATCTCATATTGAAGATCAATAAAGAAAACTGTTGAAGAAATTCATGTGTTTATATGTTTACTTCTGTTATTTATGTTTGCGATATATGTTGTGATGGAATAATGTCTTTATGAAATATTGATTTATTGATGCACAACTCTATTGGATAAGTCTTATTAACTATATGGAATGCTTGTTAAGTACTTCCACGAAGATTATAATAAATTATGTTATGTTTATTAAGTACTTAAGTAGATTTGCGTGAACTCAGATCTACAATTATTTTATGGTGCATGTAAGTGGTTGATTCATCAGTTAAGGGTTCACAAAGAGCTCTCATAGACTTTCATGAAGGTATAGAGGTCATTTAAAGGAAGTTTCATTACTGAGCCCTAACAGCTTATAGATCTGTGCGAAGGAAAATCTAAGTCAATAAAAGACATCAAACTAATCTCTGGATGTGGAAACTTGATTCTAGCATCCCCCCATACTGCTTCGGGTGAGATTTCAACCTGTGTAACACGGGTTGATGCTGAAAGGGCCAGTAGTGTAGGGTTTCTGTTGGCGCAATTATATTTGAACCTGGGGTTAGGACCCACTAAGCCAACACCTTATTTAATTTTCACTTGATTAAGTTAGGAATTTGGTAGGTTAACCAGCTCACTAATTCTTGAATTTTCGGTTTTTAGAGTAGTGATTTTCTACTATTTTTCAACAGATGTTAACAAGGGTACTTTAAAGTGATTCCACTTGTAATGGAGTCAGAGGATCCGAAAAGTGATGATCCATGTTATGAGGTTAGAGGATCCGAAAACCTTTCTCTTTGAATTTTAAATCCTTTGTAGATCTTATCGTTACTTATTAAACACTCAAAAATTGAGATTTTCTCTTGAATCATTGAAGGATAGAGCTCTTAAATGGTTCATGAGTTTAGGGACTAATTCAATAAGATCATGTACTGATATGAAAAATATATTTCTAGAAAATATAAAGATCATGATCCTAAAGAAGAAATCTTTAGAATGACTCAAAATGAAGATGAGAGCCTCGAGGATATAATACAAATATTTATGTATAATGTTAAGAGGTAAGAATTACATCATTTAGGATCTAAAACACTAAAAAACCTCTTACTTAGAATAATTAAGGCGTTGGAGAAACTATATGAAAATCCCTCGGCCTCAAACAAGGTATTTCTTGTGAAATGGTTATTTAATATGAAGATGTCGGAAGGTGGATTTGTTGCAAACCATTTAAATGATTTTAATACTGTTACAAGTCAGTTATGTTCTGTAGGGGTAAACTTTGATGATGAATTTAGAGCTCTGTTATTCTTGTGCTCATTACCAGAAAGTTGGAATGGTTTATTAATGGCCATTAGTAACTCTGTGCCTGGATCTAGTACTTTAAAGTTTGATGATGTTGTCGGTGGTGAGACATTGGGTAATGCTTTGAGTGCAGAGTCTAGGGGAAAAAATGAAAAAGGAAAGAGCTCAGGATATTGCAGGTAAATCAAGGAAAGGTAGATCTAAGTCCAGATCAGGGATATTGTGCTGGAAATGCGGAAAGAAAGGACACCTAAAGAAAGACTGTAGATCTCGAAAGAGAAAAGAAGGAGATGCACAACAAGAAAACAATCATGAAGTAAATGTGATAAGTGAGGCATTACAAGATGCTTTGATTCTTTCTTTCGAAAATATTACTGATTCCTGGGTGGTAGATTTAGGGGCCTCATTCCATGCCACACCTGATAAGAAATACTTTCGTGACTATGTTCAAGGAGATTTTGGACAAGTTCGTTTGGATGATGATAAACCCTGTCAAATTGTTGGAATGGGTAAGGTTCTTGTAAAAAAGCAGAATGGAAACCAATGGCTACTAAAGGAGGTAAGGCATGTTCTAGATCTGAAGAAAAATCTGATTTCAACAGGGCAGTTAGGTAGTGAAGGTTGTGTGACAACTTTCACAGATGAAGCTTGGAAGGTCACCAAAGGAGCCCTGGTAATAGCAAAAGGCGAAAAGGTTGGTACATTTTATTTATGCAATGGTAATTTCTAACTCTGTTAATGCTTTAACTTCCAAAGGAGTAGATGCAGCATTATGGCATCATAGGCTCGGACACATGAGTGAAAAGGGGATGAAGATTATTCACTCAAGGAATTTGTTTCTGGGTTTGAAGAATTTTGATTTGGACTTTTGTGAGAATTGCATTTATGGAAAGCAGAAGAGAGATAGATTTATGAGAGTTGGGAAAGAAAAGAAGAACGAAAAATTAGAGCTTGTGCATACAGATGTATGGGGACCTGCTCAGGCATCATCTCTTGGTGGTTGTCGTTATTATGTTACTTTTATTGACGATGAAACTAGAAAAACTTGGATTTACTGTATTAAGAATAAATGTGATCTATTTGATACTTTCAAGAAATGGAAAGATTTGGTTGAGATTGAGACAGGAAAGAAATTGAAGTGTCTCATATCAAACAATGGAGGTGAATATTGCAGCAAAGAGTTTGATAGGTACTATTCAGAGCATGGAATTCGTAGAGAGAAGATAGTTCCAAGAACACCACAAGAAAATGGTGTGTCAAAAAGGATGAACAGAATAATCATGGAGCGTGCAAGGTGCATGAGATTGCATGCACGATTGCCTTTATAGTTTTGGGCAGATGCTATAGATACTGCTATTTATCTAATAAATAGAGGGCCTTCAAGTTCCTTGGATGGTGGTGTTCTAGAGGAAGCATGGACACGTAAAAAGGTAAACTACTATTTTTTAAAGCCTTTTGGTTGTGAGGCCTTTGTCCATATTGATAAAGAAAATAGAACAAAGCTTGAGGCAAAGTCAAAGAAATGTACCTTTATTGGATATGGTATTAATGATTTTGTTTATCTCTTATATGATTATGAAAATCACAAAATCATTAGGAGCAGAGATGTAATAAATGAAAAGGTTTTGTATAAGAATCAGTTGCAGGAAAAGAAACAGGAAAAAGTAAACAAGGAATATGCAGTCCTTGATGAGATCACTGAAAAAGTAAAGGTGCCTGAAAATAATAATAATCAACAACCACAACAACAACAACCACCAAAACAGCAATAGGCACCCCAAACATCTAAAAGTAGTGTTAGAAGATCTACTAGGATAATTAGACCACCTGGGCGATACTCTCCTTCATTATATTATTTATTGTTGGTTGATTCTAGTGAACCCGAATGTTATGAAGAAGCAATGCAAGTTGAAAGTAGGAAGAAGTGGGAGGTAGCAATGGAAGAAGAGATGGACTCCTTAATGAATAACCAGAATTGAGACTTAGTCAGGTTGCCTGCAGGAAAAACTACATTGAAGAATAAATGGGTTTACAGGTTGAAGGAAGAAGATGGAGGAAAATAGAGGTACAAAGCTAGACTTGTGGTGAAGGGGTTTGCACAGAAGAAAGGTATTGATTTTGATGAAATATTTTCTCCTCTTGTTAAAATGACTTCAATCAGAACTATTTTGAGTCTAGTAGCAGTTAAATATTTGCATCTTGAGAAATTAGATGTAAAGACATCCTTTCACCATGGGGATTTTGAGGAAGAGATATATATGCAGCAGCCACAAGGATATGAGGTAAAAGGGAAGGAGAAACTAGTGTTCAGGTTGAAGAAGAGCTTGTATGGCTTAAAACAGGCTCCAAGGTAGTGGTATCTAAAATTTGACAAGTTTATGTCTGAACAAGCTTATACTAGATGTCACTCTGATCATTGTGTTTATCTGAAAAAGCAAAATGATGGCAGCTATATTATATTGTTATTGTATGTAGATGACATGCTTGTTGCAGGATCTAACATACAGGAAATAAATGTGCTCAAAAGAAAATTGGCAAATTCATTTGCAATGAAGGATTTGGGAGCTGCAAAACAAATCCTTGGTATGAGAATAACTAGAGATAGAAAAAATCGTAAATTAACATTGTCTCAGAATGAGTACATACAAAAGTTGTTGAAAAGATTTAACATGCACACTGCAAAACTAGTTAGTACACCTTTTGCTAGCCATTTCAAACTTAGTAAGGAAATGTGCCCAAAGACCCAAGAAGACATGGATTATATGTCTAAAGTTCCATATGCATCAGCAGTTGGAATCTTAATGTATGCAATGGTCTGCACAAGGCCTGATATTGCAAATGCAGTGGGAGTTGTAAGTAGGTACATGAATAATCCAGGAAAGGAACATTGGATGGCAATGAAATGGATTCTCAGATATTTGAAAGATACCACAAATCAAGCATTATGCTTTGGTGGTTCAAACATTTCTCTACAGGTATATATTGATGCAGATATGGTAGGTGACAGAGATAACAGGAGGAGCACTACAGGATATGTATTTACTATAGGTGGAATAGCTATCAGTTGGGTTTCAAAAATCCAAAGTGTTGTTTCACTTTCAACAACAAAAGCAGAGTATGTTGCTGCTATAGAGGCTAGTAAAGAAATGATTTGGTTACAAAGGTTTATGGGTGAACTGGGTAAGGAGCATGATATGGGCACATTATACAGTGATAGCTAAAGTGCCATTCATCTTGCAAATAACTCACATTTCGTTCCAGGACTAAACACATACAGCTCAAGTACCATTTCATACGATCAGTGTTGGAATATGGAGAGTTGAAACTGGAAGATACACATTAGCCAGAATCCTGCAGATATGCCAACAAAAGTTGTAACCAGGGAGAAACTGAGAATATGCTCAGTTTCAATTGGTCTTCAAGGATGATGATGAAGATGAGAAACAACCAAGTCCAAAGAGGAACCATTGTCCAACAAATGAAGCAGCGGTGGAGTTGCTACAATCATTCTCCAATTGGGAGATTGTTGAGTATGGAGCATGATTGTTTAGAGGTCTTCTTTTCGGCCGGATGTATTCCCCAGGAAGTTTGTACACCCCTCCACGTGGGGGGGTGCGAGGGGGACTTGTCCCCCCCGAGGGGGTTTGGGGTCCAATCCCCCCCGGTTGGGTGTTTTGGGGGCCAGCGGTCCCCCGACAGGGGTTTCGGGAGCAGCGCCCCCGAAGCTAAAAACAAATGTAAAATTTCCTTGTAAAAGTATAGTAATTTCTAGTCAATCTAGGTCATTCATTAGGAAAATGATCTAACAGTATAACTTATGTTTAGTTTAGGGTTTTTTTCCCTAGAAGGCAACCCCTCTCTTTTTATGAGGGCATTGTATTGAGTCTGTGTAATAGATGTGTATTCTCCGAGCGAGAAACAAAGATGTGAGACTATGAGAGAAAACAAAGGATATTATAGCGGATCTATTGTAGGTTTTGTCTCTTCATCTTGTTGGATAATAGAAAGGAAGGATTGGCTCTTCGGGGTGGACGTAGCCCAAACTGGATGAACCACATATATCTTTGTCTCTCTGGTTTTATGTGTTTTCTGTGTTTATATTTCTACAATATTCTATGTGTTCCATTACTCTATAATATATAATTTTCTAACAATTTGTGTGCTGGTTACAGTGATTTGTCTGTTCTAGTTGATTGGTTGAATTTGATTAAGTTTGAATGAATGGTTGATTCAGTTGTGTTAGAGTTTCAGTGATTGTTTTATGTCGGAAGTTTCAGTGATTGATTGATTCAGAGATTGTTGATTGGGTTTTAGTTATATCAGAGATTGATGATTGAGTTTCAGTGATTGGTTGATGTAGATGTATTTGATGGATGTATCGCAGTGGTGATTGAATTTTAGCTTCAATGTTACTAATGGGTCCAGTGTGAAAATTTGATGAAATGTGGCCTACATATAGTGTTGTTGTGTACCAGGAGCATCTAGTGTGAAAATTTATGAAATGTGGTCCGTGGAGGATATTGAGGATTGGATCCTTTAGTGAGGAAGTCAAAGCTTCCTACCAATAGTGGCTGGTAATTTGATCAGGTGGTTGGAGGTCCCTTCCAGTAGTAGCTGGAGAACGAGTGAAGGTTGTAGCCTTCTATAGGATGAAGCCTACATATTAGTAAATATATCGGCTAGTACAAGAACTAAGGGGTTGTATCTCCCTTCCAGAAGAAGCTAGAGAATGAGAGAAGGTTGTAGCCTTCTGTAGGTGGGTGCCTGCATAGTGGTATGAGTCTGCACCAGTACAAGATTGTAAAAATAGTTTCTTATTATTAAAAGAAGAAAGAGACGACAGCAGCAGGTCGTTTTCACCCACGTTGGGTTTCCACCTTAAATCTTGGTGTTCTTGTGTGTCGCTTATGTGTGATGGTTTATTTTGTTATTACTACGCATGATTATTGTTTAATGTTTAATAAAGTACTGATGCACTGATTAAAGATCAAAATTTGATGAATTAATTGAATCATAAGTTCACTAGATATACGTTGGTTACCTTAAGAACAATTGTGTGCACACGCAAGCTCCCTTCACTGAAGTAGCGTATATAAATCTGATTATGGAAATGAAAAATTTATTGATTTTTAAATATTGATTCACCCCCCCCGCCCTCTTAGTATTATTTCCAACACAACATTGTGCCTCCATTTGCAAGACTGATGCCCTATCGGTTGAGAGCCCTCGGGGTCTGGAAGAAAGTAACCACTTGGAAATGAAGGGTCTCATTTTGGATTCTCGCGATGAGGGATGTCGACTTTCTATTTATTATTCTTCTTGAGATCCCCTTATTCAAATTCATCCCTCTATTTGCAACACTATTGGCCGGTGGGTTGAGAGGAGTGACGCCAACTTGTTGTTTATTCTTTTTTCCAAGATCCCCTCATTCAACGGTGTGCCTCCATTTGCAAGATTGTTGGCTTGTCGGTTGGGAGTCCTGAGGCCCTGGAAGAAGGTAACCTCCTAGAAACAGAGGGTCTCTCTTAAAATTCTCAGGATGAATGAACGATGCGAAAAGGAAAAGACCACCTTAATTGAACAACATATTCAAACAGAGATAGGTGACAACTTGAAACCCGTGATACGAAAATATATTTTTTATTAATGCCCCACAAATGACCAAAAGGTAGGTCAATGGGGGTGTGAAAACTCGGAAAGGTCCTCTCCATTCAAGTCATCCACTAAATTATATTTTCATATGGATGGATGTGGATACTGGGAAAGAAAAAACCTGCAAGGATAAATGTATGCCCGCATATTGACAAAACTCCTATGCATGGGAATATTTTGATGGATCATGTCAAGGAGAGCCATATAAGTTGGCGCAGGAGGAATTTCACATTTGCAGGAAGCTAAAAGGTAATTGTTCCATTGAAGCATCAGGAGAGGGTACAAGTAACTGGGCTAACGTTGAATTCTCTTTGATTGTTGACAAGGGTAACAACAGGTAGGAGGAGTCTACATATTCAGATTTTAAGAGATTCCAAGATTTCCATTGACCAAATCAATGGTAAAGTAAATCAACCAAATTTGGTCCTTTCCCCCAATCTTGGAAGGAATTAAGGAGTTGAAAGATAATTTCAATAAAAATAATTTTTCCCCAATATTAAGGAGAATCAAGGATTTGAAAGAGACTTTCACTAAAATTCCTTTTCAACACCTTTGTACAGTTGAATCTTCCTACATAGGAGGAAGAAGCAGAGTCCTAGATCTTGGCCAGGGTCTAATGCTTGTACGATTAACACCCAGCCAGCCATTGTCAGACGCTATTATGATTAACACCCAATCAGGAGACCAACCACAAGAAGTGGCTAAAACTGCGGGACGGATGCTCACAGAACTCCGTTGTTTCATTTTCTTGTTTTTCCACAGGGAAGATCTGGATCCAATATTTTGTTGGAAGATCCTATATGACAATTCTTTTTTTATGTATGCAGTAATTGGGCTTTATGGCCCCTATTTTGTTTTCAAGTTTTTATGTTGACAAACAATTTTTCCTCAATTGAAACATATATTCAAATTCAATTCCTCTCTCTCATATGGTAAATATACAGTTTCTGTTTGAAATATTAAATATACTATAATTTAATTTTTTGTTTTTTGGTTTCCTTGAAAAGGAAAAGTAGCACAAACATAGCATCCCATTAATATGGCAAACAACACATCATGAATATCCAGCAGTTTACTACAAGAATACAAATAAATAAGAAACGTTTACCTCGTTCTGAAACCTTTGCATCTACTGTGAAAACATTTGACAACGAAATTCCATTGCTAGAGCATTGAGCACCAAACTAGGGTCTCTCAGGTGAGAGCAGAAAAAGTAGACTAAAACTAAGCAAAAAGATGTTAAGTTGAGAATGTGAAGTAATTTTGAAGACAATCTTGTAATTTAGGAAATTGGCATTGTAATTGGTTTGAATCCATGATCAATCCACCAATAGAAACTATGTGTTCATATATATTTCTAGAATAAAAGAATGGAACACTAACATCAATCCGTGAATTGAATGGCACTTGCAAACAAACAAGAATAAGATTAATGGCAATCCATGAATGGAATGGTCAATAGCAATCTGTGAATGAATGGAATGGCATTTTCTAACAAACATTAACAAATATTACTAATAGAAATATGTGATTGGAATAATGACATTTGTTAACAAACATTACTAATATCAGTTTCAGTTCGGAAATAGTTGCAGATAATTTATTTATCAGTTTCAGTGTGGAGGCCAACTCTACTTACAAACAGTTTCAGTTGGTTTGATGGTTGCGCCTTACCTAGAATGCCAAACCCCTTTAGAAATGGTCCAAATGGAGGATTCTGATTCACAAATTGATACCCTAGCGTTGCTTGCAATGAGTCACAAAGAAATACAGGATTCCACACAAAATGTATACCTAGTCCCTGGCAATGTTGGAAAGAGTCACCAATTCATAAATCAGAAATGGAGGATTTGTGAACTAAGGAATCTGAAACTATCAAATTTATACACCCTTGCCATCGATGAAAACTAGATTTGAAAATAGGGATTTGTTCACCCTTTCCCTCCATTTGAAAACCAAAAAATCAAGGCGATTGGGACAAAATTGAACCTCCCAAACCAGAAAAACCAGAAAATGGGCGATTGCAAACAAATTTAACATTGCAAATTAGAAAATCGAGTGATTTTACGGGAATATAATCTCCCAAACTAGGCGAATCGGGCCAAATAAGCCTTTGCATGGTTTATCCGCCTCCTTTTTTGGGGCTAAAATAAATAAATTAAATAATTAAATAAAAGTTGGGCTAACTATATGAAAAGGGTGTTTTATAAAAATTTCACCCCTCTAAAATTCAAAACCCCTTAAATTTCGCCCTTGGGCTAAAATTTGCCCCTAAAATTTACCATGAATATATCCCCAAACTTCCCTTCTCTGCTACATAGTCCCTCGATCAAACCAGTCACCCCCTTCCATTCAGTCACACACCTTCCAAGTTCCACTGGCACCCCCATCCCGGGAATTCCATCCCTCAGCAAGGTTTCTTGACATTGGAATGTCCAAAAACCAAGGCATATCCCTGCCTTAAAACCATCATACCAGTCATAGCATGCTCATGAAAATCAATGGAAACTATTGGGCACCAATGCCCCACAATCGCCCTACTCCTGAAGTGCTTTACCAACATATTTTTGCTTGTTTGAATTCATTTCACTGCTGCTACTAACTCTTGCAGTCAGTTTCAACCACCCAACCAGGAATTTCCCATACTTTCCTACACCAAGCACATAACTGCCATTAGATTTAAAATAAATTGAAATAAAGTCGCATCATACCTCATTGGTAGCTCATCAATAAGGTACACTTGCGATCCTATTTACTTCCTGTCACAACAAGTCAAATTAGTTGTTCGATCAAATCATCATGTATAAACATATCACATCTGATTAGCTCAAAACGCAACCATCATATTCAAAATTGTTGAAATGTGGCAACAAGAATATTCCAATTTAATTTGTCCCTGAATTAAATTGTGAATTAAAATCGAATTTAGTCTTAACAACTACTTGGAAATAATTAATTAAGCTGTTTTAACTTAATTAGTTGGAGAAATTCAAGTTAGAAGTATTTCTGAAGTCATGCAAGAGTTATCCCTTAAATTAAGGAGATAAGCGTTAAATTAAGGAGATAAGATTGAGTTATATTTGAGTTGTAAATAGTTAGCTCAGTTCACTAAGTTAAGTCCAGTTAAATTAGTTCCAAACAATTTGAAGAACTAATAGAGAGTTAATAGTCACTTGATGCATGCATGCACTCAACTAGTGTACTCCAATTAACTGAATATTCCCCCACTAGAAACTCATTCATGTCTATTCTGAGAAAAACCCAGTTGAGATTAAAGTCAAGGACAGTGTACTATCAATTGCATGTGTTTTCCTATAAACAAAAATCATGCATGCAGAAGGAATAATTATGTGAGGATTGTGCACTTCTAACAGTGTGTGAGAGCAATGTTCCACTTGGTGAGGTGAGAATCATCCCAGAGGAACAACACAAGGAAATAGGAGCTTAGAGGGCAAAGAGGAAGGCTTGTGAGAAGCCGAGATTACCTGTGAGCATCTGCAAGGATTGTACTGAGAGGTGACTAGCTGTGAGAGCTAAGGCTTTGTATAATCTCTATGTATTTCCACATTGTATGATAATACAGATAGTGGAGTTTTTGGCTGAGGCTTTCCCCAAAGTATTTTCATGTGTATTGTGCATTGATTCTTCTTCTTCTAGTTATATTGTTTAGCTTGATCTTTAAGCTTCCACAAATCGATAATATAAGTAGGTTATAGTATTCTGCTTTGATTTATATTGCATTATCGGGTTAACCTACAGTCAGATTTTCTACATAGGTCTCAGAGCGAGATTTGTAGAGAATTTAGAGAATTTCTACAAAAATCATGAATCGCATGAAATCATCATAGATCACATGCATAATAAAATTGAAATAAAATACCAATACTTATCCTTTAATCGATCCTTTGCTTCTACCTTTATCCTTTTTGTACAAACACGAGATCGGTTGCCACACCCAATTCCTTCTCTTCAACCATGTACACATACACATAGTGTATATCCCACACATACAACCACACACGAGATACAACACCATGCAATACATGTACCTACACCTAACATACAACACATACACCTACACCCAATATAAAACACAACACAATACTTATGCCTACATCAGGTGTACACCACCACACAATACATACACCTACACCTAATGTACAACACAATACATATACATACACAAAGTACAACACAACAAATACACATGTTACGATACCACAACTACAAATTGCACATACATAGTATTACATGGCCAACACAACATGTATGACATGCCCACAATACCACATGTACACTAGTACCATATGTACATAGTACCACCTGTACACAACACCACCTACACAATCTGTGCACAACATCACATTTGCACGACACCGCCTGCACAACGTGTACACAATGTCATATGTACACCGCACCACCTGTACAATGTGTACACAATACAACATGTACACAACACCACATGCACGGCATGTACACGATGCCACATGCATGACATGCACACAACACCATATGTACAACATGTACTCAACACCATGTGCACACAACACCACATGTATTGTCACGCACTCAACACCATATGTACAACATGCACACAACAACATATGTACATAGCACTACATATACAACCTATACATAGCATCATATGTACACAACGCCACATATACAACATGCACACAACAACATATACACACCACACCACATATCCAACATGTGCATAGTATGATATGTAAACAACACCGCATATCCAACATGTACATAACACCATCTATACCCAACACTGCATGTAAAATATACACCCAACACCATATATACAATAGACATACAACATCATATCATAATACTACATATACAACATTACACATCACCATAGGTACAATATCTGAATATACAACATGCACAACATATACACAACAATAGCACTACACATCCAAAACCATATTGCCTCTACCAAGAAACCTTTCTTCCAATGTCTCTCCTCCATCCATGCTTATCCTAGCATGCTAACAAGCACATTGTTTTCATTCCATTGATGTATCCTTCAGCGTTACCTATCATAACATAAACATAGGAATAATACAAGCATACAATTTTAAATCATATACACATGATACTGACCTCATATAGTTTTCATGACTATTGTTCCCACTTGATTCCCCATAAACCAGGAACTTCTTCATGCCATTCACCTACATAAGCAATCATTCCTCAGCAAGAATGATCCCTGGTGACCATGTCATACAATGACATACAGGTATACAAATAAGCATCAACATAAAATAATCATGATCCTTGATGACCATGTCAGATAAGAATGTACATGTTGTGGTAGTTTAATCATTATTTAATTGACTTAACCACAACCATTTAATTGTCAACCAGGGTAGGTATGTTTATTTCAAAGGTATCTGCACTATCTGTGTTGATACATAACATCCAAGGATAGAAATAAAGAACGGAAAGAAATTTCACTAAATCGATTGCAAAAATTAAACACTCATGCAAAAATAAAAAATCATTCTACAGAAATGAAATCGCACTTCATGTTTTACCAAAAATAGGCACGCCATGCACAATATCAATGATTGAACCAATTGATCAACTATTACAGCTTAATCAATCTTGTGTAACAACATATCGTAAGTCTGAAAAATAAAAGTAATTTTCTCTATGAATTATACAGTGACAAAAATAACTTCACACTTACGAGAAAGAAATAATTAATCTATTGCTACAACTACTACTACAATCCCTGCTAAAGAGGAGGGCCCTTCCTCCCTAGTAGGGTGCAGGGATGAAATAAGAACTAGTTAGGAATTCAACATAGAATCTGTAAAAGAATCACCAACGATGTTGTTGTATTAAAATAGCTATGAATTACAGAATCAAAATGACGGTACTAACTTGTGTTGCTTGTTCCCTTCATGGAACCGAATGCTTTTATAAAGTTTACATGCCCAAAATAGGGAACAAATTAGTCATGATAATCTTACGATTCTCATGCTGATCGATATTAAAAGAAAATAGAAATTGTTACAACTAGTTTCTAAATACAAGGCGTATTCAAGTTACATCATTTTATAAAATCGTAACCACCTAGATTCTTTAACCACCCACAGCTAATTCATGCTTCTCAACAACTATCTCATGGAATAGTACCCATGATCTTTGACAGTTGTGGTGTAACAACATCTCGTGGTGTAACAACAACTTGAGGTGTAACAACAATGATCTGTAACAACAAATCTTCAAAACATATTTATGAATTAACAACACAGTTTCCCATCCTTTGGCCTTGAATTCATAGGCAACACCTCAAAGAAAAAGAGCTAGAGAACTTCTCCCACACTTACCCTCGTTAGCCATCAAAAGATATAATTTCATTCATATTTAACAAAAATGAAAAAATAATATGCCACAACAAGAGTTGCTTCTTATAACCAAGAAAAGTGATAATTAGGATGTAAAGCTCATGGATTCAAAGGTGAAATGGTTAAAAATGGGGGAAAGAGGTATCTAAAATATGCCCAAAATATGCACCCAGCATCTCCCCCCAACTAAAGCAATTACATGTCCTCATGAAAAATTCTCAGATATTGTTGTTGTACCTCCATTGTAGATCTGTCAAGTTGTAAGCACCAATAGTATCTTCATCAACTGACCTGTAGCCCTGAGTGGCCATCAACTGATGTAGCGAAGATTCCTCCTCATAGTCACACAACTAATAATGGGGTTGGTACTCCTCCACTGGCAACCAAGTCAAAGGATATTTAAAATTGAGCCCTATCCAAAAGGCTCCCAATGATCTCACAATCTAGGTGTACCATGGGACCCATGCAATAGAAACCATGAAATTTGGAAACCTAAAAGGGTCACCCTCATGTAGACCTATGCTACCGGTCTCAATGCATTTAAGGCACCCCATTAGTGCTCGACTATTCAACTGCACGAAGAGGTTGAGGCAGAACCCCACGATTCTCCTTTTGTAGAAAGTGATTACTCTCTGACATCGGAGTACTCAAAAATCTCTTAAAATCGCACCTCAACTCTGTAGCCATTCCTGGTTCCACCCTTATCCATAATGTTCCCTTTTCTTCGTTGGTGTCTGCTAACTTCATGGCCATGTTCCATTCTATTTGATTTCTTATGAAATAAATAAAAGCACGCAACTGTAGGTCCCCCATATGGGAGAAAATGTGTGCAACCATGTGAAAACTAGCATGCTCACAGCTTATACTATGCAAAAACAAATCACATAGTAATCTTTGGTCATTAAAAGCGCAAGCACAAAAAAGTTCGAGTAGAATTACCCAAATACAATCTATTTTCATATACGGCCCTCAACTGAAACAAATAAAATCTTTCCCACAAAAAGACTAGGTAGGATGGAGAGGGTCTTCTACACCCTAACATATTTAGGGTGAGCTTGTGTAGCTTGTGCTTATCATTTGTTAAATCCCGAACGTGCTGATGTAACAACTGCAATTTCTCCTCCTTCTCCTTCCTGGCTTCCTTCTTTTCCCATCTTTCCCATTCATCTGCCAATTTCTTCTCAGCCCACTTTTCTTTGAGTGAATCTACAAATTTATGATGTTATTCCAGCGAGATCACTCCCTTTTGTAAAGAGAGTGTCTATTGTTTCCATTTCTGCAATTCTGATATCAATAAAATTTTCTCTGAACACCATCCTGCTTCAGGACCATGTGTTCCTTCACATGAAATATCACTTGGGGGTGTAACAGCATCTCGAGGATTGAACTACTCTCCTTCAGTTACTAGTTTTTGTGTACCAGATTCTTCGTCAACAGCTTCTTATGGTTCAACTCTTTCCTTTTCTTCTTGGGTACTCTCTTCCTCTAATGTTAGTTCTTGTGTAAAATAAGTTTCGTTGGAAGATTCTTATGTATCATCTTCCAGGTCAATTACTGTGGGATGCTCCATTTTGGCCGCCGGTTCTTGTGTATCAGCTTCCAGGTCAATTACCGTGGGATGCTCCATTTCGATTGTTGGCTCTTGTGTAACAACAACGTCGTTAACGGGTTCTTATGTAATGGCTTCCCAGGGTTCGGTTTAAGTTTCCATCGAAATGGTGTTTGCAACACAGACTTTGTATCTGGATGTTGCTAGATCCATAGCACATGCTGCACATACAAAACCCAATGTGGTTTCTGCCCTCATTTGGTCTACAACCTCAGCCAAGCTGTCCAGGCCTGGGACCCGTGCTTCCACTTTACTCTCCTCTAATTGTTGCCTTAATATTTCATTTTCTTTTTGTAAACTTTCAATTTTATGTAGCAAAATTTGGGTCTCGTCCTTACCTATTAGAGGGACCTCTTCCAGATGGGCCTATTCCCCTTTTTTTTGTTTCCCTGTGTCCTTATGCTTTCTTGAATCCTTTCTGGATGGAGGTGAAGGCTCTAGTTGTGACCTGACTTTCACCCTCTTCTTCGGTATCCTTCTACCTATCAACTTCTCCAATGATCTTTTCTCAATCCTACCTCCTGAGGATTTCCCTTGTTCTTCAGTCTCCCTAGCTTCCCTTGGAGCATCATCGGGGATTTTAGCTTACCTTTGGTGGGAAGTCCTCATCTTTCTGCTCATAAACTCCTCCCATATCCTACCTTGGCATTCCAATGCATCCAACACAATTAACTTGATGAGGTTGTGGTTGGTAATGCATCTCTCTAGGTGTGCAACAATCTTCATGGCAGAAGACATGTGCTTTATATTTTCTAGCATGAAATATGGGAGATTGACTAGCTACCTGTGTCAAAGGTGGTTTAACAGTGGAAAATGGTAATTGAACATGATCGTTTTCCTTCCTTCACAACTAATGTACTTGATGATGTACAGGGAAACGTCTCCCCATGGCTGAGGGAGTGATAACCTGTCAATTACCCTTCCTTTCTTCTCCAATTTCTCTTCTCCTCGCAGTAATTCCGCCTTAAGGGAGGGGTCATTAATATTTTGATTAAACCACCTTTTTCCCCCAGTCTACAATGATGTTACTCTGGAAATTACTTCTTCTATAACTTCTAGCTTCACCCCCTAACTTGTCTCTAGATTATGTTCAAGTTTTTAGCGAATTCCATGGTGACCAACTCCTCTGATCCCTTAAGTCTCTCAAAGAACTCAAAACATCTTGCTTCCTTAAAAATATGGCACGCCTCAGGGAAATTTTCCAATGCTTTAGTCGAATTTTGCTCATTCCAAACCGCTACTCCTCCCATTTCTATTTCATTTACTACAATTTGTGTTTTCTCTATTCTTTCTCTGAGAATTTTGAAGTGAGGGTGCAATGCTTCGCTGAGGTTGATATCAGGGCAGTGAGGTAGGCAATAAAGGTAGGAATGTTGAATCAGGAGGATTGTACTACACAAGTTATGATCTCATTATTGATCCTGGATCATGGAGATATGGATTAAATGTGATTTAGTCCTTGGCATGATTGGAATAAAGAGAGAACAATAATTGCATGGTTTAATAATGATTACAAGGTTGTCACTTTTAATCTTAGTTTTAAATCATAGATTGTGAAATGATTTGCCCTCCCCCCAAGTTTAATATGACGGCCATCCTCAGCCATCAAAGAAAGTGTCGTATTAATTTCCATAATTGTTAAATAGAGGAAAAAGCGATATACCTTTTGTGTGACGTACCTAAGGTGATGTGGCGAAAAGGTTACAACGATATAATTAATTTCGGCGGTGACAAGTTGGTTGTGTCAATTGCTCCTGTAGCATGATGCTGATGAATTTTATTTATTGTGGCAGACAATTTCACCTAGGTCACTGCTGCAGGTTGTCAGTTGTTACACATGTAACAACAAATATAATTACTAACACTATTTCTACAACAGTTTTTTATTTACACTACTCTTTACCGATACTTACAAAAATTTGAAGAGAACGAGAAAAGACTAAAATTTGTAATAGCATATTGTAAGATGTGGATAAGATAAATGACGCTTTTATAGAAAGAAAATAATGTGTAACAACCGCCACATGGTGGTTTTCAACTATCACAATTTGTTTGCATGCGCCCCTATAAGAGGTTTTCACAGTTAGATTCTTATTTACATTTTTTTATTACATTTTTTCTTTTTTTTCTCTTCTCTTTCTTTACTGGGTGTAATAGCTGCCAACAAAATTTGGTTTTCAGCTATTACACTTATTAAAAAATTAAGAATTTGATAGCGCGGGAGAATTTTCCCCTGCCCCTATAATTTGAAGACAAAAATCTATGACAATGTTGACAAATGAATCCTTGGAAGCGGGTTTGTGATATAGCCGAATACGTTGCCCATTAGCGAGTAATGGTGTCCTAGCACTGTCAATGGTAACTAAATTCACAGTCCCGTTTTCAAATACTGTGTCAACTTCATAAGGACCTAGCCACCTGGTACAAAACTTCCCCTTTGTAGGTTTTAACCCTGTATAGAAATTACTTGCATACGAATTCCAAAACAAAGAAAATAAACAATGCGAGAGCATAACACATAAAACACATATGCACAGAGATTTCCCCTGGATCCCAAATCCGAGACTACCAGCTTGATTTTTCATTATGTTCCTTTCAATGTTACAATACATATTTATACATGCTGAAGCATCTAATACCATGGACCGAAAACCATCGCGTCCAAGACCATGGACCGAAAATCATCTCGTCCAAAACCATGGACCGAAAACCATCGCGTCCAAAAAACATGTGAGAAAATCATGCACAAAACCATAGGTGGGTCCGCCCAACCTGACATAGGGTCCAAAACCAAAATTTTCCAGGGCACTGCCTCGGACCCCATAAAATGGGGTTACGGGTACCCCTCAAACCCCCTATTAACTATGTGGAAAGAATATAACACAACCCAACAATCTCCCAATTGTTATTTTCTTTCCACAGGGGGCAATAGGAGAGCTTAGTCATTTTTCCAGCCCTGAAACACCCATTGTTTCTCTACACCAAGAGAACTTCTCAGAGCTGATAGATTTTTTCAATGCATCTGCAATATTCTTCAAAGTGTCCACCTTTACCAGCAACACCTTTTTTTCTTCTATCATATCCCTCACAAAGTGATACTGAACATCAATGTGCTTTGTCTTTGAATGAT
>APFE031147435.1:75878-164487 GCA_000404065.3 Pinus taeda | reverse complement strand
TAGAAATTACCTGCATACAAATTCTAAAACAAAGAAAATAAACAATGCGAGAGCATAACACATAAAACACATATGCACAGAGATTTTCCCCTGGATCCCAAAACCGAGAATACCATGGACCGAAAACCATCGCATCCAAAACCATGGACCAAAAACCATAGGTAGGTTCACCCAACCTAATATAGGGTCCAAAAAAAAAAAATTCCCGAGGTGCTACCCCGGACCCCATAGAGGGGGGCTACCCGCCCCCCTCAAACCCCCTGGACAAGGGGGGCTGCCGCCCCCCCCTGTGACCCCCCCGCTGCACAATCAGCGCAACGAAGGGGGGGCTCCGCCCCCCCTCTAACCCCCTAGTTCGCTATGTAGGTTAGTTGTGGAAAGAATATAACACAACCCAACACCCTTGAAGTCCTTGAATCTCGAATCATATAATAAAGCCCATTCTCCTTTTTGAAACTTCTTCTTTTTAATGAATCTATTGTGCCACTTAGCCCTTTGTTGTTGAATGATGTATGTTTATTGAATAGAAGCTAGTCTTTTCTCATCTAGCTCACTAAGTTGATTCAACTGCTTCTTATGTGTTGTTTCCAAATCCAAGTTCACTTGTAACATTGTTCTTTAATGTATTGATTTCGAACTCTGGGAAATAAATGATTTTTACCATACACTAATTCTTATGGTGAGAATCATGTAGTATTCCTCCATGTAGTCTTGTATGACCATAGTGTCTCTAGAAGTTTATCAGCCCAATTCCTCTGATGGCTAGCCACAATATTGGTAAGAATTCCCTCAATAACCTTGTTGGTTCTTTCCACTTGGCCATTCACTTGTGGATGATAAGATGAAGTAATCCTATGATAGGTTTTGTATTTTTTAACTAGCTTCTGAATCAAATGAGATGTGAATTGGGGTCCTCCATCTGTCACTATTTCTCTGGGTAACCAAAAGTGAATAAAAATGTATTCAAACAAAAAGTCTGAAACAACTTGCTCTATAGCCCTGTCCAATGCTTTCGCCTCAACCAATTTTGTGACATAGTCTATGCAAACCATGATGTCGTAATTTTATTGAGACAAAGGGTTAATTTGTCTTACAAAATCCAGGGCCCATTTCTCAAATGGATCTAAAACTATTTGAGGTCGTAATGGTATCTCATCTGACTAGAGCAATTGATCCATTCTCTGGCAGCTATCACATCCCTTCATGAATTTCTTAGGATCTTGAAAGATTGTGGGCCAATAGTACCTTGTTGAGAGCACCTTATATCATGTCCTCTTATCTGCAAAGTGTTCTCCACAAGGTTTCTCATGAAAAGTTCTAAGGATATCAAATATTTCATCCTCCGTCACACGGTGCTTGATTTGATGGTCTGGCCGAGTGTGATAGAGATTTCCCTCAATCCATGAATATCTAGAACTTTGCTAGATAATTCTTCTCTTTTCTTTGGAGGATAGGTATTGTGGAAATATTCTTGTAGCAAGATAATTAGCTATGTCTACATACCATGGTGAGTGAGATGAAATAGCAAAAAGGTATTCATTAGGAAAAGAATCTTGAATAGGCATGCATTCATCACCAACAGTTAGCCTAGAAAGAAAATCACCCACTACATTGTCTTTCCAAGGTTTATCTAGGATTGTTATATCAAAATCATATAACAACAATAACCACTGTGTAATCCTACCATTAGTGACTGGTTTATTCATTAAAAAGTGAATGATGAAGTGGTCAATGTGTATAAGCACTTGATATCTTGTGATATAGTGTTGAATTTTTTTTATGGCATGCACTATCGCAAGGAACTCTTTATCTGTCACCATGCAATTGAGTTCAACTGGAGTCAAGTTCTTGCTTATGTAATAGATAACATATGACTTTCTATCCTCCATCTGGCCGAATACAACTCCCATTGCAGTATCATATGCATCTATAGCTATGTGAAATGGAAGACTCCAGTTTGGTCCTCGCAAAACATGAGCTATTGATATAAAGTTCTTTAATTCCAAAAAAGTTTTTCTCACACTTCCCTATCCATACAAATTCCACATCTTTCGTAAGTAAGGATAATAAAGGAGATGCAATCTTTGAAATTTTTTCTATAAACCTCCTATAGTACCCTACATGACCCAAAAATCTACATACCTCTTTCTGTGTCTTGGGAATTATGATTTTCAAGATTACCTCTATCTTAGTAGGGTCTACTTTAATCCTGTCAGTAGAAATAAGATGTCCCAGCACAATCCCTTCATTCATCATCATGTGACACTTTAAAATACTCAAAACAACATTACTTTGCACAAATCTATCTAATATGTTTTCTAAATTAACTAATGTTGTTTCAAAGGCATCACCGTAAGGTGTAAAGTCATCCATGAATATTTCTAGATAGTCATTCAACAAATCCGAGAAAATTCCCAGCATTTCCCTTTGGAAATTTGTTGGTACAGTACAGAGTCCAAAAGGAAGAACCCTGTATTTGAAGGTTCCCCAAGGGCAGGTAAAGGTTGTTTTATCCCGATCTTCCAGGGAAATATGTATCTGGTTGTAACCACTAAACCCATCCAAAAATGAAAAAACAATCTTCCCAAACAGGGTATCAAGGACCTGATCTATGAATGGCAGAGGGAAATGGTCCTTTTGGGTGGCTTTGTTGAGTTCTCTATAATCTACACAGACCCTCCACTTGCCATTCTTTTTAGGGATAATGACAAGTGGGGATACCCATTGACTATCAAAAATTGGAGAAATGAATTTGGCATTCAAGAGTTTCTGTAGTTCTTCTTTCACTACCTCCTTTAGTGTAGGATTCATACGTTTTTGTGATTGTCTAACAGGATTGCAACCATCCTTTAAATAGATGTGGTGTGCACAGGTTGGGATGGATCCGTTCATGTCTGTATAATCCCATGCAAACACCTTTTTGTACTTCTATAATAGTTGTAATAGTAATCTATTTTGCTCAACAATCAGGTTTGGATTGACATTTAGATATTTACCTAGTTCTATTTTAATTGGACTGTTAATGATGTTTGGAGTGGTCTTCATTTGTTCAAAGCTCAAGTCTTCTACAACATCTTCCTCCCTCCGGTCCTCAATAGAAGTAACATAAAGTGAATTACTAATAAAACCATTTATGATATCATCTTTTGTCTCATCCTTGAAGTACTAATATTTCCTAGGGGTGAGAAGTGGTTGGGAGTAATCTGATTCGGGTTCGAATTCATCCCACAAGGGATTTCCTGAATCCATACTTGGTTTTTCTGGGGGGTAGAGACTAAGGTTCTTTGTGGCCTATATATCTGAAACTATCATAGACGCATACCTGCATCCTATGAATGCATCTGCAGTGGCTAGCCAAGGCATCCCTAGAATCAAAGGATGCCCCCCCAGGTTTGATTTAGTTTGTAAAATAAGGAAGTCAGCTAGATATCTCCAAGTATCCACTGTGATTAATACGTCTTCTAACACCCCCTCAGGTTTGACACAGGACCTGTCTTCTAATTCCAACATCATAGGTGTGTGTCTTAGTCCATGTAACCCCAAGGTGGTGAAGAGCTCCTTAGTAATTACATTAATGGTTGCCCCTAAATCAATCTATTGGTAATGGTCTTATCATCGATGTAAATAGTGACCGTGGGATTTCTTAGATCATTATATTTGGTTGAGAGGTTGATCAGTCATCAATTCAGACAACTTTCCCATCACATGAATAGTAGCAGGGTCCTTAGGCTTCCTCCCCAAATTTTTAACACATAGATCTCTTATTTTTTTGCATAATTAGGTACATCTTTAATAGCCCGCAGTATAGGAATCTGTATGTGTAAATTTTTTAACTCCCTAAGGAAATTAGATTCTGGTTGTGAAGTCGTCCCAGCTTCGACTAATATTTGGGGATACGGAGGATCCTTAGTTATCATAGTAGATTCAAATGTTACAAGTGTATCAACTTTACTCGAATTGGTTGTTACAGACACAACAATCCTTCCTGAGTTAGTTGTTACAGGTGTGACAACATCTTCAAGATCTGTGGTATCTTCTCTAGATGACTCACACTCTTCTTCAATGATAATAGGAGAGTGTTTTGCTTTAACCACTTTCCCTAACCGAAGATGAATTTCGTTACATCTGAAGGAGTGATATAATAAGTCTAAAAGGTATTCAGGGTCTCAATGTTTTGGGGTACCTTATTGTTTGGGTTAGGGTTAGGTTGCACAGGTAATTGGGGTCGTATAGGAGGTGTAGTAGCAAAGGTTTGAAGATGTGGTAGCTGTAATTGTTGTTGCATTGGTATTACAGGAGGGTCTAGACCTAGGGAATTTCCTTTCCAATTCTAAGTCCAAGGATATGGCTGACATGGAGGGTATTGGAAAGGCGGAGAGGGAGACCATTGGTTCCAAGGTGAAGGAATTTGTGTTGGAGGAGGAGCAGGATACTGCTAAGGGAATTGTTGAGAATTATATATATTATTCCATGGATTAAAAGAAGAGAAGTTTTGAGACATACTTGAGAGTCATGGTTTTCATGGTTTCCTGGATCTAATGAAATAGGAAGACTGAACTTCCTTGCTTGATTCTTTGATAACCGCTTTCAGTCTGGGAAGCTCCTGGCAATGGCCTACAGAATGCTCTAGATCACAAATATTGCACAAGCTTGTGTTGTTTACTATGCATTCCTTCAGGGAATGTTTTTCCTTGCATTTCAAGAAGAACACAACTAAAGTTGTATCAGCTTCATCTTGTGCTTTCTTCTGTGCTATCGTTATTTGAGCAGATAAGGTATTGAGGAGATCAGTTTTAAGGTGTTCTAACAGATTTCCTATCTCAGCTACGATCACACCTCAATTTACATACTTTTGTATTCCAACAAAGGCATCTCGTACCATGATTCTTCCTCTCAATGACCCTCTCGAACATCTTAGGCAGAGCTTTATTATCTCATCAAATGATTCCTGAGATATGTCTCCCTTTCCTAGTAAATTTAGGGTATCAAGGCAGTCATCTCTCATTCCCCTTATGAATATGGTTTTCAATATTTCCGGATCTAAATCACTATGTTTAGATCTCTACAAATTATAATGGAATCTTTCCACATAATCCTCCAAGATTTCTTCCTCCTTCTGTGTCATACTGAATACTTCTTCCCTCAGTTCCCTGGTCTGACAATAGTCCTGATACTTGGAAAAGAATGTAGCTTTCATGTCGCCCCATGTCCGAATAGTAGCAGAGCCTAGTCCAATAAACCATCTTAGTGTTGCTCCTTTTAGAGTAGTAGGGAACAATTTCAGCTTTTGAGCATTCAAATTATAATCATAGCTCCTACACAAGACATCAAATTCAAACAAGAAGGTGTCAGGGTCATCTATAGTCATTCATTGAAAAGATGGAAGAGCTGACAAAGGAATGTTTTTCATGGGAGCTTCGCCCCTTATATCATCTTTTGGGAACTCAAAGGTGGTAATGGCGGTATATTTGTTGTGGTTTGTATTTTTATTGTTAACCCCCATTGTTGATCCTCCTTACTCTTGATGTGATGAGTCTCCTTCTTCAGACTGTCTAGGTGACTGTCATATGGGTGAATATTCGTGAGATAATAGCTCAGGATGCTCCGGGGTTGGTTGTTTCACCGCGTTGCATGAATCTGGATATTGATATGTAAATGAATTCTCTTTTGATTCAGGCCCTTGGTGTTCCCCACTGGTTTCCCCTTGGCCTTCAAACGTAAGGTCTTGACCACTAGTTTCCCCTTGTTATTCTTGAATTGAGTCTATGGTTTTGGGAGTGGGTACACTAGTTTGAGGATGATGAGGTCCAGAGATAGAGGAACCAGATTCTTCTAGCCTTACTATGGGGATAACAACTTTTTGTGGTCCTGTTTTTCTTGTATCCCTCTATGAATTTGATTATTCTTTCTTTGCTTTTGAGATTATCTCCTGAACAAATGTTTTTCTCCCCAAATATGCGCTCTTCTTGTTCTTTTTATGATTCGTTTTTCCTATGATTTATTACAGTGGTTGTGTTTATGGTATCTCTACTACTCATACACCTTACACATGGACCCTATGTGTATTTATTTCACACCACAAGTGTCTCAGCTTCTACAGGGGTGATCCCACTCATATATATTAGAGCGATGTGCAGGTTCTTACCTCTCATCTTATCATCCAACACCTATAAAGTTGAAAGCACGTCTAAAGAAAATCCAAAAATTTCACACACATTAAGTGTCCTAATGATCACAGTGGTGAGCCTGCCTAGGTATGTTAAAGAAATGTACAGGTTCTTACCTCTCGTCTTACCACCCATCACTTGTGCACTAGAAACACTATATTAATGAAACACACTTGGTTCATTGTACTGTCAACTGCCTTCGTCGGCAATGACACCAAAGTGTTGTGGTGGTTTAATCACTATTTAGTTGATTGAACCACAACCATGTAATTGTCAACTAGGGTAGGTTTTTTTATTTCAAAGGTGTCTGCACTATCTGTGTCGATACATAACAACCAAAGATAGAAATAAAAAATAAAACGAAAAGCAGCTGAACTGATTGCAGAAATTAAACACTCATGCAGAAATCAAAAATCATTCTACAGGAACGAAATCACACTTCATGTTTTACCATGAATGGGAGCGCCACATGCAATATCAAGGATTGAACCAACTCATTAATTATTAGAATTTAATCAATCCTATGTAATAGCATATCGTAAGTCTGAAAAATAAAAGTAATTTTCTCTATGAATTATACAGTGAAAATATTAACTTCACACTTATGAGAAAGAAATAATTAATCTACTGCTACCACTACTACTGCAATCCCTACTAAAGAGGAGGTCCCTTCATCCCTACCAGGGCACAGAGATGAAATAAGGACTAGTTAGGAATTCAACACAGAATTTGTAAAAGCATCAACAACGATGTTCTTGTATTAAAATAGTTGTGAATTACAAAATCAAAATGATGATACTATCTCGTGTTCCCTGTTCCCTTCATGGAATTGAATCCTTTTATAAAGTTTAAATACCCAAAATAGGGAACAAATCAGTCATGAGAATATTATGATTCTCATGCTAATCGATATTAAAAGAAAATAGAAATTGTTACAACTAGTTTCTAAATACAAGGCTTATTCAAGTTACATCATTTTCTAAAATCACAACCACCTAGTTTCTTTAACCGCCCACAGGCAATTCATGCTTCTCAGCAGTTGTCTCGTGGAATAGTACCCATGATCTTTGATAGTTACGGTGTAACAACATCTTGCAGTGTAACAACAACTTGAGGTGTAACAACAACTTGAGGTGTAAGATCAACTTGAGGTGTAATAACAATGATCTGTAACAGCAAATCCTCAAAACATATTTTTGAATTAACAGCACAACTATCCATCCTTTGGCCTTGAATTCATGGGAAACACCTGAAACAAAAAGAGGTAGATGCCCCACACTTACCTTGGTTAGCTATCAAAAAGGTATTACTTCATTCATATTTAACAAAAATGGAAAAATAATGCATCACAACAATAGTTTCTCAAAGGTAAAATGGTAAAAAATGGGCAAAAGAGGTATCTAAAATATGCCCAAAAGCTACACCCAACAATACATACATACATATATGCATATAAAAATTAGCATAAAAAAATCATGATCACAACATAATTATTAGATATCATAAAGCCAATGTTAAGAGAACTTCCTTTATTCATGAAAAACATGCACAACATTAAGAACAACAATTACCAAGATATCCAAGGCATCTATTACCTTAAGCCCATTTACTTTACCTTTATCATTACCTTTCTCATGACTTTCCTCCCACCATCCATTATCCCAATGGACAAAACCAATCCAACTAGTTGTCATATTCTTTCCTTCAACTTCCCTTATATATGCACCGACTTCATCTGAATCTTACATTGCTTGTTGCACTTCATCCAAGTCTCCCTGAGATCCACTAGATTTTATCTTTTCCCAACCAATTCCCAAGACCCTCAAACATAAAATGCAATAACAAGAAGCAAACAAGAAGAAAACCATGAAAACCAATAACAATACGACACCAAAAACAAAGTGGTATGGCCATAAATTATACATAAACAAACTGCAAATCAAGCACAAACAAATCACAAAAGAACAAAAGCACAAGACTAACAATAGACACCATGAATCAATCCCATGGTTCCCAAGCAAAGCTCAACTGGACCCTTCTTCAAGATTCCGTGGAAACCTCTCTTGTCGGGCACTCCCTACATCACACTACCATAAACACATAATTGTCAATGTATAAATAAATATAACAATATACCTGTTAGCTTATCTTGTTATGCCAATCACGTTGCCTTGTAATTGAACACATTTGTGCCATGTCTCAAGGGATTCCAAATTCCTTGATAGATCTAGGTATAACTAGACACCAGTTGTTATACCTGTCAAATATATGTCCATGAATATAACACATATCCACATAATTTCAAACAAACTAGGGTTAAGAAGACTTCTTGTATGTAAATAACTCGTTCGTTTGGAATTGCAGTTTCCAAACATAGCCAAAGGAATACTCACCCAATTCCTTTCTTTTACCTTTACCTTGTTGCAACTGAGTCTTACTATGTACTGTCACATCACCTAGTGGGTAGTTATATAAACAAATCAACTACTACCTTGTCATTCTAAAGCCAAGCATGTTTCCTGAAACCATTCACACATGTCAATCACATGTTCCAAAGATCAAGGCAACATATCTATCAAATTGAAATCAAACTTTACCAATTCTAATAACCATGTCATAATCAAAATCAACTCACATTCATCAGTCACAATACTACAAGTAGACCACACTTACACTCAAGTTCATATCAGTTGTCTTAGCACATATGTATTAGTACAACCATCTTAAAACAAGATCATTTCTTCATGCAATCTTATAGACACATACTCATCTCATGCAATTATTCAAACATTCAAACAAACTATAAATGTAGCATGTTAGATAAATCAACTAGACGACATAATAGACACCAAACACTCAAACACTAAATAGATGACATAATCAAACAATCAAACACCAAATATACACCATAAGAAAACTCATACCTTAATGTATCTCAGGGGAGGCTATCTTGTCTGCACAATCAAGCTAGATTAGCACAATATAACTTCACAGCATATCAACTCAACCATATAAGGTCATGATATCCATAACAGTAACTAGCTAATATGTTCACATCATAAACACATAAATAATTTTCATTCATTCATAACAATCGCATTTGCACGGTCATTCTAGATTAGTATGACATAATGTCACAACATAACCATAACCTAAATTTCATAATCCTAACCATTTGCATAGACCCATCCATATTAGTACGATACATATAAAATAAATATATTAATGTAATAACCCTAATCATCAAGTTAACTAACATATAACAAAAACAAGTTAACATATAACATAATCATCAAGCTAACTATCATATAACAACAACAAGAATGCATATAATAACAAGCTACTATCATTCATGACAATTCGACATATGTGCATATGACCACACTAATTCACTAGCATTTACCATGTATGTAACCATATCAATAATAAATGAAAAACATGTGCATAACCCTAATGCATATAACAATCCATTAACTAACATACTTGCATGCCAAACATACAATACTTGTATGACGATCTGCTCTTATCCCAAAGTCTAATGCCACAATCTCATTCTGATGATTTGCATCTCCTGCTCTATCTTAGCTAACACATTAGCATCATAACATACCAATAGCATCATGATGACCTAATTTCATACGAAGACCTCATGCACAACAAGCTTCACCATCAAAATGCATGCATAACAACATATAGACATTGACATGCACAACAAATGCATATACAACCATACACTTGTGACAACACATTCCGCAACAACGCCATCAACCTTCACATGGAGACATCACTACAACCATGATCAACACCATTCAAATGAAACCATCATGTGGACTACAAGCATAAGGAACACATATGCAATCGACATAAATGCATGACCAACACACAACCCACCCAGTGTGAGGGATGAACCATGCTCTGATACCACTTTGTAACCAGAGATAATTTCAAGGACAAATATTTGTCTTAAAGTTTAGAAATATTGGCAAATCAAACTCGTCAGCCATACACAAATTATAAAAAGTTTGTTGTTATATTTGTAAAAAATTTAAATTTCTAATGGTTTTATATACAATATCTATATAATTTTGGCGAACATTAATGTAAAATAATTGTATGCTATAAAATTTGGGTGAATCATATTTAGAGAAAATGGAAATTGGTGAATATTTTTTTTGGAAAACTAATAGAAAATTAGCCCACATGCAAATATTAGCCCCTAAAAGTTTCCATATTTGTAACACCCTCATCCCACATCTACCCAATTAATTGTCCAACTAGGGTAAATATGTGACAAGAGGCCACTATAATGGGATTCAACCTCCTAGGTGCCTTAAGGAAGTGGAATCAATGGAAACACACCACACATACCTTCCACATTAGCAACAGAACTCCCAAGAGCCATCCCAACCACTCAAGTAACCAACCACTAAGACCAACTGATGTTTTAGTGCGTCAAACCCCTGGACGCTCCCTTGATATGGATAAGGGTGTGTCTGGGAGGCTCCAAATGCACACACAGCAAAGCACGGGTGCGTATGGGGAATTTTCTCCTCAAACATGTGCTTGCGACTCTGGCATTTGTGCCATTTTAAGGCCCAGAGCCCAAGTCACTTCCCAGAACTCAATGAGAGGTCCAGAAATGAATTTACACAATGAAACAATGATACATTTCCAAAAACATTGATAAGGTCTAGACTCAACCCCTACTAGCCATGACAAGCATTTTGTCAAGCATGCCACAAATATTTAGTCTATAGATTTAAACAGCATATCTAAGCATAGGGATCTCACACTTATTTGAGAATAGCTAAGAAGAATTGTTCTCTTATATCATTAGCTGCATTATCATCTCTTAGGTCATAGATACATTATTCATTCTTTTACAAATCAAAGCATGAGGAGATACATACATCATCATTTTCATGATACATGCTTATAACCAGCATAATAACAATAGAAATGTGAAGGATACATCAACCATAGAATCCACATATAAACGAATACATTTACATAGAAGATACCAAGAAAAGAACCTGTTATTAATGAATGCAAAATCCAACCTTGTATGGGACTACCACGTTCCACCCGACCTTAGATTGGTTGAGCCAAATCTATCTTCATCTACACCCGTATGCCATATTCCAAGCATGAATGTGGGATTCAAACTAAAAGAACCAACCAGGGCATCCCAAGGCTAAACCACCTCACCCTCCTCAATAGAAACTAGGTTATACTGCAATCCACTCCGGATCATCAGGCCAATACAATATACATGTAATAACAATCTTTACCATGATCTCCACCAAATCACTAAGCCAAAAAAAGCATGGATGCCACTATATTTCTCCACCTACACTCTAAGGAATTTTCTTGTCTCCTAGTATTTATGCTTTACCACAATCCACATATTGAGTCAGAGATTAATAGGCCATAACTAAGACACCAACCTTTGGGCTTTACCGCAATACATCTTGGATCACTAGGCCCTAACCAAGACTCCACTCTCTAGGTTTTACTGTACATCCCATCTCAGGATTACTAGGCTTGATGGAGAGCACCCACCTCTAGGATTTACCGTATATCCTGTCATTCACTAGTCGAGGATTCCTAGGCCCACCAAGGAAAAAAAAATATGGCTTTATGCTACCCATAGTTCGGTTCAGGGGTTACTAGGCCATGTGTTCTTTTATTCAAAGATCCACCTCACTCAGATTAGAATTCATTCAGTAATCTAGCTCAACCAAAACATGAGAACTCCATCACACCATGGCCTTCCATAAATGGAAAGGCTAGGCTGAAAAACATTGTCACACCTGGAAAAACCCATGCCAATGATATAAAGAGAACCAATAACACATATGAAACACCATGCATGCAAAATATAGCAACGAAACACACATGAAAATTGATATGTGCAAAGAATCATGTTGTAGTTGCTTGATCATGCTCTTCCTTGCTTGCTCCTTCCTTCCTCTTGCCTTCTTTGCCTTTCTTGATCCAATGCCAAAGTGCTCCAAGAAAACTCTAAGTGTCTGAGAGAGAGAGAGAGAGAGAATAATAAGAGAGCTCCAAAACTAAACTAACCAAAGGTTACACTGACCAAGCCTTGAGCAAAAGATTTCCAATTGATCCTCATAAGCCTTTTTATTAATGATGCCTCTATTTTCTTCATTTTCCATTATTTCCCTTCAATTTCCTCCACACATGCAACCTATGTCCTTTCACCTTCATTTCTCATAATTTCCATTATTTTCAAAAATAAATGTGCCAAAAATGTCATTTTTCCTTCCCAAAGCCTTTTCCATTTCCTTTTTCAATTTCCTTAGCCATAATAAAATAAATGAACACCTACTAGGATGTTTTTCCCACCATTCACCTTAGAATACATGTTCCATGACCTTGGTCTTATATTTGTTTACATGGATTTTTTTAACCAGGGCTACTACACTGAATTTGGATAAGGGAAAGTGTACTTATGAAGAAAACCCCACATATGCACATTTGGACAGGTCAGCCCTAAGAGAAAATTGGTCACTCTTATAAGCATTTAAATACAAGTGACCTCAAACTCATTTGTACATCACCAAGCATCGTCTTCTTCTCTTCTTCATTGATTGGTTTTCACAAGTCTGAGGCTAGGTCGAGTAAAGAGGTTCACACAGGTCCAAAGCTCGCACGTATTCTATGGTTTTGGTTTCCGACTGGAATCTGTCAAAGGAAATTTTCGAATGTCACCGCATGCTAGCAGGCTTAAGGGTGCGGTTGGAAGGTCTCAACCACATGCACAACTCTTCCTTTGTGGTGTTGGGCTCTAGGGATAAATTTTGACATTGTCCGCAGTTGACTGCAATTGACTGAAGACATGAAAAGTTGTCTCTGATACATATTGATGCTAGGAACATATTTTTGAATGTTGTTGGGTTAATTTTATTGGACGATTTTGTATTGGGCTCATTGTACTCTATGTTGAACATTTTATGACAATCTAATAGAAGAATAATTTTTAAATGGTTTTCCCCCTTGTGGGGTTTTTACCTGGCCTTTGACCAAATATGGTGTCTCTTTCTGATGATTGTAAAGATTAATTGTTATTGAAAATATTGCTAGTTGAAGAATTGAATAGGGTTAAAAGTAATTGAATCATCATAGAGCAGTGAGAAAATTAATAGACTTTCCATTGGAAATCATCATGTTTCCAACCCTACAACTGATGTAATAATCAACAATTCCTAGCCATGGTCTTCCGAAGATGAGAATGTATTCATTAAACTTGCTATTTGGATGAAGGACAAGGAAATATGTGGTGTACTCTAAGGAATCAATAGAGAACATAACATCTTCATTAATCCTTTAGATGCTACTCTAGATATATAAGCAAGTTGCAGTATTGTGGTGGTCTTCCTTAGATATTCTTGGAGATTGAGTTTGAGCATAGTCTCCTTATTCATGACATTTATTTCAGATCCCAAGTCAATTAGAGTGCCAGTAACTACAATATCATTGATGTGGACATATACTACAAGGTTCCTAGGATCTAAATACTTGGGGATGATGACTCTCCCAAGCATAAGATAATCTAGTTGCCCTCTAACTTTGATAATAGGGGCATATCTTTTCCTCCTCCCTAACCTTCTTAGAAACCCCTCTTTAATTAACTTATTATAGATTAGAACATCCTTGATGGTTTGAAGGAGAGGAATTTTGACACACAAAATCTTCAATTCTCCCAGAATTTTAGCTTCTTCTAGGGTGCATGCTTTATGAGTGGCTAACCTTTCAGGATAGAGAAATTTGTTTGGTGACTTGAGATACAAGACATTTACTCTCTTTCTTTGGATTTTATATTGGAGAAGGTGCACGAGAATCCATAAGAACCTTCCCAAACCTAAGGTTGGTCTCTGTAATATCTACAAGATAACTTGGATAGGTAGTTTCTCCATTATAGACTATTTGAGCCTACTTATTGTTGGGAACTGGATTTGGTTGGGTCGGAATATAAGTTTGTTTTGGAAGATTATTTTTAGGTACTTGTGGTTAAGGAGTAGGAGGCATCAAGGAAGGAGGTTGGGATGTGTAATGCCTCCATCCTAGCAATTGATTACCCCATTGAGGAGGTTGATGTGGAAATGGTTGAAAATTAGGAATATAATTCTAGGGAGAATAATGCC
This sequence comes from Pinus taeda, assembly GCA_000404065.3. Taxonomy (NCBI): domain Eukaryota; kingdom Viridiplantae; phylum Streptophyta; class Pinopsida; order Pinales; family Pinaceae; genus Pinus; species Pinus taeda. The sequence continues at coordinate 150,152 of APFE031147435.1, read as the reverse complement.
ATGGAGTGGGAATAGACCAAGGTGACGGGTTATGAGGACACTAAGGTTGATAAAGTGCATTATAAAGGAGAGGGGTAGTTCATACCTTGTTGAAACTGCTTGGGGGCTTGCGGTATTTTTTTATTCATAAAGAAAACAACTCCATTCTCCCTTCTTCTCCTTGGTATACAACTTTCAAACTTGAAAAAGATGGAAATTTGTCAGTAGAGAATTTTTCTTCACATACAAAACATATTTCTATGACATATAAAAGGACACTCATTACTAGGATGTATTTTAGTGCATTTAGGGAACAATATAGCTAATTCCATTTCTTCAATTCATGTGTTTGCTTGATCTGTAGTATATCCATCTACATAGAATAGGTGTATAATATGTTTTCTCTTCATGTCTTCTAGCATACCTATTATCTCATTTTTAGTAATCAAGGAGGAGGAAGAGGGACTTACATAAATTATATTTTCTCTACCTATTTTTCCAACATCCCTTGAGTGATTTTTGAATATTTTTTACATATCATCATAGCTTATTTGATATATGTCTCCATTGACTAGTAGGTTGAGTGTTTCCATTAGTTCTTCTCTAACCACTCGTAGTAGGACTAACTTCAAGGAATCTGGATCTAGAGTGCAGCTGTATGCTCTTATCTAACTCAATTGAAATACTTCATCAAAATCCTCCAGAGGTTCATTTACTCCTTGATTCATTATGAATATCTCATCTCTGGTGTATCTTTCTCTCTAATAATCTCGATATTTTTTATTGAAAAATTGTTGAATTTTCTCCCATGAAGTGATGTTGTCCCCTTCTAGGCTTATGAACCAACAAAGGGTTGCATCCCTTAAGAGTGGAAGGGAACAATTTGAGTTTATTCTCATCATTTTTGTAGTCATGATTTTGCATACTACAACAAACTCAAACATAAAAGTGTCAGGATCTTCAGTAGTAAAACCATATAAATGTGGGAGGATATATGGATTGATGCTTTTCATTTTGGCCTCTCTATTTGTTTCTTTGGTAGGGAAATTGAACACTTTTGGCTATCTATTTTCATCCATGGTATTGGTAGGTTATGAAGGTATTTTTCCTTGTTTAAGCTCCTCAAAAATACCCACTTGCTTAGTAAAAAGGGCCTCAAGGTCCCTATGGACAGGGTAGGTTTTTCACAGTCAGCTAAAAGGGGTTGAATGCTAATAGATGTGGGGGTTTTTGGTAAGAAATTTCAATTTTGTTGTAGAAATATGGTGATATAATTGCAACTGCTCAATAAATTTAATCTAAACCAAGAGACAAAATTCTACACTACTGCTTTTTGGAAATTAATTCACAATTTAGAACGGCCTTTGTAAACATATATCAATCACATACACAAGTACACAGATTTATCTAGGGGAAACCGAATAGTAAAAAACCCTTAATTGTTCTTGCATTAATCAGATAAATATAGACTGTATTACAATTTCTTTCTCGCTCTGAGACTTTCTTGCTAAAATTTTCAACATTTACCCCCCACTCTTCGAGGAATAAAAGATTTTTTTTTTTGTAAAAATTTTGAAATAAAAATGCTAATGCAATTTTTCTATTTTTGTAAAAAAAAAAGGAAATGAAAATGCAAATGTAAATTTTCTTTTTTCAAAATGTGAAATGAGAAAAAGAACACGTCAACTAGGGAATAATACAGTACATATTTTGACACCTCCTTGACAACGAAGCCAAAAGGTGATGGCCCTCAGTATTATGGCAACAATGTTGTAACTCCCAAGGGTCTAAGCATTAATTTTCAACCTGGGGTTTGTACAAACTTAAAAGGGGTTGTCACTATAATTTTAGTAAGCACTATCATTTTCTCTTTCTAACTTTTATATGGGTGGAAGTGCTGAGATGAGATCTGGTTATACAAATACCATTCTAATTGTCCTATGCGGCATGCAAAACTTGAAATTGCAAGGAATGAAATGCAACAAGAAAATATATGCTAATTTCAATGAAGGAATACAAACCATCTTAATTGTAATGAAAGGAAAGCATATATATTCTATTTTTCAAAGAGAGAAAACACACAACTAAAGTGAAAGTTGGTAAAGAGAAAACCCTAATTTTGCTGGAAAAAGGCAATTTCCATAGCAAACTAGGTAAAAGGATATACCTGGTATATATGTTTCTCGTTTCCATGTTTAGAGTTCTAGTATTCTTGTAACACATTAAAGAAGGTTAATCATGACTTTAATGCAAATCTGAGCAAGTTTCAGAAGCAAAATACACATTGGTATAAGAGCCTATACTTGTTTATAGTAGGTAGTTCAACAAGTAGTGAAATGTGCTAAATGTGAGGTTGAGAAACAAAAGGGGCTAATGAAGGCAAAGAAATGATAAAACACTCAAGTCCACATCATCGCATTAGAGGTAGAAGGATTTATTCAATAAAACACATGGTTGTAAGGTTTCTTGTAGACACCATTAAACCTAAAATAAACAATATTACTTGAAGTGAAATAAAATGAATAATAAGTAATGCTACTTGAAAAATATAACCACTACTAATGCTACCATATAATGCTCAAAATATTTGCAATGAAAAACTATTCATAAATCATCTAAGTAATAATGCATAAAAATAATATTCAGAGATAAATTGCAGAATTGAACAAATGCATAAGGAATGGTGTACAAGGGGTCTTCATATCCTAGGGTGGGACCTAAACCAAGGAAGCTAAAATCCCTGAAGGATAAGTATACTAAAAACTAGAACCAAACAAGACTTTCATTAATTGAAGGATTTCTCTTACATGGTACAATGTTGTAGAACTAAATTTCCTAATGCTCTTTATTGCTATTCTCATTCGTATACTTCTTTCTAATGAGCAACTTGATCACTTTATTTATACAAAATGAATGAGGGGAAACCTCCTTGAAAGAAGTACCCCTTTCCCTATAAAACTCCTAGAAAATTGGATCATGCTCCTTGACTGATCTCGTATCTATAGGGAGGAGTAGTTATTGTCCCATGCTAAGCGAGTTTGAACCTTCTGTAGCAAGGGCCAGGTCCCATGAATATCTCTAGTTAAATATCCTCATAATTTGTTAAATATCCTCTTAATCTCCTGTACAAGAATCATATTAAGCACATAATCAATTCCAATTCTCTTTAACCATTTTAGGAACTCATTTAAACTAAGAAAATGTTATTAAGTGAAAAAAGGAAGGTCCATTGCAACCTTTATGTGTGTAGTAAAGGTTAGATGGGACTTCTATTTTACCTAATTGGGAGGTCCATCAGGAATTTTGTTGCACATGGAACCCTTCACCCATGATGCATATAGAGAGGAATATACAAAGGATGTGTATTGTAAGGATGTATTTCAACAATTATAGAGATAGAGTCAACTAGATGATGGATATAGCACAATTGAATATCGTTTCTAGAATGGGTCACTCTACAAGCGAGATATGCATTGTGTTCCTAAAGGTGAGCGAATAAAACTTATCAGAGAGGTTCACACCTATAAGGTTGTACAGAATTTTAATGTAGGGAAGACAATGTTGAACTTATAGAAGTATGTGTACCATGCCAAGATGTAATAATATGTAGCAAGGTTCATTAGAGGATGTATACATTGTTGTGTTAGAATCCTAGTAATAGGAAATAGGTTCTACACCATCCCTTACCTATACTCACTCGTCCTTGGGAAAGAATTCCCATGGAATTTGTGAGAGGTTTAGCAACAACCAAGAAGGGACATGATTACCTATTTATGGTAGTTTACAGGTTTAGGAAGATCTGCATTCTTATGCCTTGTAAAAATACCATCAATGGGAAAGAAGCAACAAACTTGTTCTTTGAATAGGTCTAGGTGCACTTTGGGATACCAAGGAGCATTATTTTAGACATGGACACTAGATTTCTTAACGCATTTTGGAATACATTGTGGGAGAAGATGGACATGTAGTTAAATAGGTCTACAATATTCCCTCTAAACATATGGGAAAATAATGGTAGTTACCATGACTTTGGTGCAACTTTTGAGGTCTTACAATCATAATCATATTAATACTTGGAATGAAAATATTTTATATATATAACACTCTTGTAATAGATAATTCCATACTTCTACTAGTAAGTCCCTGTTTGAAACTTTTTTTGGATATTTGCCACCTTCACCTTGGATGTTGTATATGGGAAACAAGGAATGCGGGAGGATATCACAAGAGGTTATTTAAGAGCAAAAAAAATTATTGAGAAGATCAATCATATTTGCAAGTAAAAGAGATTTTGAAAAAGTGGTGAGAAAAGTATAAGGCTAGGCATAATCATCATAGAATAGAGAAGTCTTTTATAGTGGCATATAGATATGGTTGAAGTTGAACAAGGAGAGGTTACAATGTCCTAGTAAGAAAATCAAGACTTTGTGATATGGTCCTTTCAATATACTAGAAAATGTGGGAGATAATGACTATAGAATGAATCCACCCTCATGCAAACACACTTACTCAGTTGTGAAAGTTAAAAATATGAAACTCAATGAGCCTTACATGTTGGATCAAGTATAGGAGAAAGTCCTAACTTCCATGGAGGATCTAACTCTAGATGCCCAGGTAGAGTTGATAAAGAATACAATTTTAGAGAAGGGTTCTAGAGTTACAAGATAGGGGTAGATGACCTTATTCAAAGAAACCTTTTTTGTACCAAAAGTATCCCAAAATGGCGAGGTGGATCCATACTAGATCATGATTTTATCTTTCATCGATCTTGATGCTTGCAAAGTGGGAAATGTGAAGGAATCAACTTGTAGGGGTAGCTTTTTTAGTGGGACCCACTTTAGAGAATTAGGGTATGAAATCTTTTGTGGTCGTTTTTTAGGTTTTAAATGATTTTTATCTTAGAAACTTTCTTGATTAATTACAAGACCATGTGACGATGTCCTACACTCAGATGTCTTTCCAATGGTGTAACAATCATGTCAGCCATAATTCAATTACAAAAGTTATGCCTTTTGCAAGTTGATATATCATGATTGACCACCATGGTTTGAGAGGATTCCATGTCAGCCCCCATTACTCATAAAAAATGGGATAGCCATGCATTAATTTTGAAAAATAATCTTGAAGGGTCAAATTTGTAACTCTAGTTGAGAGTTAAAGAAGTCAAACTTAACCCCTAGTTGGATTTTCAGCAATGATATAATTGAGCCACTAGGAAGAAAAGGAGTTTCATTCATTTTGATTGAATCTTGTTCCACAATAGAGTATAACAACCTAGGATTTGTAGCGAGAGATAATAATAAATGGAATTTAGTTACTATAGCAACCTATCAGGCCACAAGTCTTAGATAACTCCATAGAGAGTGCCTCCCCTTTTTCTAATTTCATTATTTCCATTCCAAAGAAAGAGAGAGTAGATCAACCTCACTTTCCAGCATAATTTTCTCCCATAAAGGTTACTTAAAGCATATATTTTGTTCATTGTGGTTGGTGTCTTATTGCATTTTAGTTTTCTCTATTTCCTTCATTTTATCCGTTACATGCATAAGTAGAAAAATATTAATTAATAAATATGGAATCTAAGGTAATTTACCCTCATAGTATATATTTCAACCCATTTTCATCAAATTTATTGTGACAAACTATCCAATGTACTATCTGTGGTAATTTACAGATCATTCCATATCAATATTCAAGTCCATATCATTATTCTTGTACAAATTTGTTGCAGCAATGGCATTTGCATCTAAAGATAAATGGTATATTGTGTACTTTCTAGGAGGAGGTTAGGAATCATTAGGTTGAGAAGTTTCAAGTGCTTTGTTTCTTCTAGTATATTGAAATTACTTCTCCTTCCCAATTTTATCCCTAGATTCCTCATCCATGGCATTCAACATTTCTAGTCTTTCTATCCTAGTGGCCTCAACATTTCTCAATTCAACTTTCTCTCTAGTAACCATTTAGATTTTTTGTGATTGCAAAGGATAAGTAGGACTCTAATTCTTCAATACAATTCACAAGTGTAAAATCATTAGGATATTCAATAACATCATAGATTGGGTTCCTAGGACACTGAAATTCCCTATGTGCTTCATTACAAGGTAAATTCCAAGGAATTCCCTCTTACTTAATCATATTATATGGAGCAAGGGTGTCGCGGAACCTTTTTCAGGAGAAGGTCTATTCTTGTTCCATCCTTGATTTTAAATTTAACAATTGTTATTAAATTGAGGCTTAGGATGGAACATTTGTTGTTGATTCCTTTTTTCTTCTATGATCATGACCTTATTTAGAAGGATGACTTGGGTTTGTAGAGTCATAGTTGTAACTTGGTTAAACTTATGGGAAAATACCATTATAGTATCTTGAATAGGCTTATCTTTATTAATGGCTCTAGGCTTGGTTTCAACTTTTGCATGAGGTGCATGGAAATGATCTATTTGAGAGTCCAAGAGGACTTCTTCAGTCTTACTGGCCCATTATTATGCTTCTATGAGGTCATTTAAGGACTTGTCCCTAAACACGAATCTTAATTTCCCTTCAATATAATTAGTGTATTGTAATATATTGGCACCATCTTTTGGCTTCATGTCATCAAGGATTTTTTTTACCATTACATCAAATCTCATAAAATCCCTTACTATTTCATTATCTTTATTTTTTCATTTAATTGAATTGTGTCAATAATTATTTACCACATTTCTTATTTCCCTTTCCCTTAACAAAAGAATCATGGAAATATTTATATTATTTAATGCCCTTATTAGGAAGACTACTACACCACATTCTTCCATTTTCCACTAAAGATGCATAAAAAGATTCACAGCTACATCCTCATGATCATTGTCTATAGGATGGAACTAAAAGTTTACATAGAATTAATTCAAGTGTTTTGCAACAAAAATGACATTGTTTCCAAATAACCTAGGCAATCATTTATCAAGTTTATCAAACATATTATGAGGGTAATATTGAATATCATACATGCATCTAGGATTGAAGGAATTAAATAACCCATGGTTGCAAAGAACTTGGAGCTCAAGGCAATAATTTAACAAAAATACCTTTCACTACAAGAGAGTTTTTGAAACTCTTCCTTTATATACCTTAATATAATTAACATGTTTTTGCATATGCCTAAGGTTGGGATTTCCAACACTTGGGAATATTGATGTGGACCCACTAGATGCACACAATAAGTTAGGATTTGGTGTAAGCTCATAAAAATGGGATTAAAGCATAAAATTTGGATCTTCAATGAGAATTACTCAGTTCTCCCTAGAAATAGTGCCAAAATGTTTCACAAAATATAGCACTTTGGTGGAAATCCTCTCACAAGGCACTAAGGCAAGTGTAACATGGAAGTGTTACCAATATCACAAGAAATCACTTCATTCTCTTTATTGAAGGATGCATCCTACACAAGGGAGGATCCCCTAGTAGTTTCATGGAATCCTTAGGAAGATAAAATCAAGTCTAAATCTTCCTAGATTAATTATTCACAATACACTCACTAAGAAAAAATATTCAAGATAAGTAACAATATGGTTTACTTATAGAAATTTCCATATTTTAGTGAGATAACTTCCAAAAAAAAACTTAAGATGTTTATCAAGTCAATATTGGTCAAAGAGAGAACTACAAACACTACAAAAGAAGAAAAATATATGGTTGTTATAAAAATTACACAAAAGATGAGATATTTCAGCAACAAGAAAATTTATTGCAACACTAAATAAAACAACCATTGAATAATTATTTTCCAATAATAAAATAAGGATGAAAATAATAAATAAGCTAGGGTTCAATTGACATACAAAATCTAAAAATTAAATGCATGTAGCAACCCTAAATTGGAAGAAATCTAGCCCTAATAAGGTTGTCAAGTAAATCAGTGATGCATGAGATGATAGTAAGGCTCATTTATAACCATATAAATTCTCATATAACCTATATTTCTAACCTTAATATAACTCTAAAATAGAAAAACAAAATGTAAAACTTTGGATTTTATGATTCACTATTGGGAGAAAGACTAGTACCTACTTAGTTTTTAGGAATATGGAGCCAACTAAGGACTCCCTTGGGAGACATTAAGAGGACGTAGGGTGATATATGGGGCTTCCATTTACTATCCCTAGAAGATATACCTAGTAATTTATAAAATTGTAAGAAATTTTAGGGAAGAATCTCCACTACAAATATTCCTAGTGTTTTAAATAAGGGATTTATCCAAAAGAAATCAAGTGAATGCACCCTCTCCACTAGACAAGTAAAATTGCACTTGGATCATACATAAAAAAAATACAACAATATAGAAACAAAAATTACTCATAAATTTTATAACATCCATAAAAACCTAGCCCTGAAAATCCATATAAATTTGCAACATCATCCACTAAAATCATTTGCACATGAAGTCACTCTAGTCATCCTTTCATGTATTTTTTCATAATAAGAAAAGTAAACAAGTATGATGTAAATGCACAAGTACAAAATGACTTATAATTGTTTAATGCTTCTCTTATTTATATGATACAGCTAGCACCTCCTCATCCACTAAAACATCTAAGAGAATAAAATAATTCCTTTATCTCTTACAAACCCTAAATATAAGGAAACACTACATAAAATAATTTGTGATACACATGTGGATAGGTATTCATGACCCCATTTAAATGAGAAGTAATGTTAAAATTATCATCATCCTCCTCACAATTGTGCTAAAATTCCAAATATGTGGCATAAATACTCTTTGGAATGTGGATGGCTCACTCTAGGTGGCAGGTGGGATCCAAAAGTGAAACATTTTCTCCAAAAGTCACAATATTTCATCTACAAGAGTTGCATCAAGCCCAAAAAGGTGTGATGTCACAACAAAATCATTGCAGCATCATGTAAATTACCCATAAAAGTGCCACATCATGGTGTCATAGTAACATCTCATCTCAAAAGTGCAATGCTCCAGTAACAAGGGGTTGCCATGCAGTCGATAAGTGCATCTTCCATGATATAAGCTCTAATGTCTATCATCAAGGGTGCAATGTCCATAATCTAAGTATGGTATGTGCAATCAAGCTATCATGTCATCAAAAAGCCCCAGTGCCCTCTAAAGTTCTCCTCAATGTAGTGTGGAAGAAGGATCATAAAAATCCTTCAAATGAGCATCTATACAAAATTCAAGAAGTAGGGGATCCAAGCATCAAGTGAGAAAAATCAAAATGTATGAAAGAGTCAATGAAACATAAAAAGTGAGTCTTGTTCAATGTAAAATACAATAATTATAACACATCAAACATGTTCTTCAAACTTCACACTAACTTATGACCTTATGCAATTTTCTAAGTTTTCGTATGGAAGGACCATCATAGAACCCTATTAGGTATGTCAATACACAAGAATTATATTATTTCCAAAGAAACGAATCAAGGTGTAAGTGCAAATAACAATTGTATGACCTAGGGTTACTTCATGGGAATTGTGTATTTGACATGCAAGGCCACATGTGATATTCACATGGGGTCTTCACTTAGTCAAACTATGACATAACACCTATGTTTATGGGATATTAAAAAATACCCTTAATTTCACTAGATATTGATAAATGTATCTAAAGACTCTTTTGTTCAACCCTCATCCCAATACATTTTTCTAGCAAAAAAAACTCTATTTTTACTACATCACCCTTTTTGTAACCCCCAATACCAATAAACTCCTCAATAATCTCCATTCCCCCATAATAGTTACAATATATTGAGTTTATTTTTCACAATTTAAAACCCCCATTTATGAATGAACGTGATAAAATATTGGTCAACAAGGTGAATCCCCCACGGATATTCACCCCCATGAGTGCATTTGTAGAGGGAATGTTATATGTAATGAGTTTCCATTTCCTTGGAACTATGTTTCCCACCCCTTTCTTGCCTTTTTTTCTATTCTTTGTTTTTCTTTACAAGCCCCATTTTGACGTGTATGCATTCCATATAAGGCTTAAAATAATTCAATCTATTATTGTTCTAGTTATGCGTCTTATTGCATTAGAACTTGAGACAATGGCTTCATATCTAGGAGCTAGAGCTCAAGATTCTTTGGATTTTGACTTATTATTAATATACCTTTCATGTTTCTTTTGCATTTTGAAATTTGTATCGATCTCAAGCATCTAAGCCCATTCTTCTCAAGGGAATATGAAGTACATAACTTTTTTAGGTACATGTAATAACAAAACCAAAATAAATAATAATGAAGTGGAAACAAATGAAGCATGTTAAGTATGAAAAGGACATGGGCATGTTACCCTTATCAAGGCCCCTTAGAACCCCTCTCCCCAAAAGTGGCAACACTTGGCTAGAATACATATGGTTATCACCATGATAAAATAAGCCGAAAAGCATAGCCTCCAGCATCATGATTCATTATCTAATTCAACAAACTATCCTTACTTACATTCCCAATACATTGTACATAAAAAATTCATATGACATAGTGTCTACACTTCATGTGCATTGGGTTTGCATCATCAAATGTATGAGCTAAGAATGTTATATACAACATCTATGGGATATTATATTTGGATAATGCTAAAAAACATCATCATGTCCATTTTATATAATGTAAATCATTGAGGAAAAGTATCCTCTAGTTACCCTTATAAGTTGGGGGTAATAAGTCTAAGAATATATTTCCATTATTTCTTATTCACTAGTTGTTGTACTTCAATAAATCACCTTTACTATTGTTTATAATGCCACCACAAAATAGATTTGAAAATTTGAGTGAAGTTACTGCATTTAGTGCATGCAATTCTAGCCCCTTGGATCCAAATATTGATGTTCTTAAAAGACCAAATTTGGAGAGAAAAGCTCAAAATATAGAATCTACATTTGAGAAGAAGCAAAGCCTACATGAATAAATATTAGTATCAATTAAAATATCTATGGTTCTCTATTTTAGCAATAAATTTTCACTGACGTAGGACCTCTTGGGTGGTGTCTTTGGCATCTTGTACGTCTCTACTATGAAGAAACCCCATATATTATTTCAAAATTATCTCTCATAAAGTAGGTTTGATACAAATAAGAATAATGCTAGAAATGAGCTTACAAATGCAAGTGCATAATAAGATGGGTAAAAATTATGAAGATGGGAAGGGTTATTTTCTGAGAGGTGGTGGCTGAATAAGATGTGGGATATTCATCGGGAATTTGAGGTGGTTCTTTGGAATAGGAACTATATCAATTCTAGGAACTACAACAATGAACAACAAGCTAAATACTATTACTTTAATATCTCTTAGGAGGGCCTTTGTCCACCAAGATGGGCAGGCTAGGTAGGCCTTCGTATAGGCTAGAAAAGAGCCTTATATCTTGGGTTGAGCTTGGCTTATTTCTTTAGTTCCTTGTCATTGGTCAAGAACTAAGGGCATAAGGGACATGAAAAGGTATAGAGAATTTCAATTTTAGGTTTTTTTATAGGTGGTTACTCTAGGCTCTTAATTTTCTATGGTGGTGTTGGTTCCTAAATTGTTATAGTCAGAAAGAAAAAATTAAAGAGGCATTCAATGATATATATATCCTCCCGATTTAGGCTACAAGGGATAGTCTCCCTTGCCTCAGGGGGTGTTCCTTATAACTAACTTGTAATTATATTCTAATAATAAAATAGATATGACCAGATTACAAATATTATAAAAAGAGGTGTAAAATGGTGAGGCTTACAAGTGGAAGAAAATTGTGCATTACACATAATCATGAACTGATTAAAACCTTAATCATATGATATGAAAACAACATCTCACAAATCTAAGAAAGAATGAAACAAATTAATTCTAAATAAGAAAATAGAAGAAAGAAAAAAACAAGTTGACTAATATCCTTTATTCATATTAGGTATACTCACCTTTATACACTTAGATGAAACAAGTAGTGGAAACATTATGACCTGTTGATAATATAAATATTAGCAAGTAAGTATTTCTTTTATGAACTGCCATAATGCACAATATCAATCAAGTCAAACATTACCTATAGCAGTTATTAGGATATAAGTATATCAATCACAAAAAAACACAACAAATAATGAACCATACATTGTTTTAAGATATATTTTACATAAACTATTAAAATATAATAACAACACCAAGCACTTGAAATTCCATTACAACAAATCATGAGAATATCTCTATTCATTTACTTATGATAATATTAATATATGGGAGAAACTAACATAGTAATATATGGTAATTTACACATTTGATCAGGTCAATCATACACACCGGAGAATAAATCAACATATGATCACATAAATAAAATAAAAGAACATTGTAGAAACATTATATTCAAATTGCATGAATAAGATCATAACGGAATCAAAATCAGTCTGAGTAAGAAGTACATTCAGATTGTTTTAACAATAAGTTTCTTCTTATCAAAATTGGACCCTCTCATATGATAAACAAGGTCATTATATAAAAAATGGAATAATTGTCATGAGAACTATCTTTGTAATTGACAATTTAAACAAGTAAATTAAATAAAAGGAATTCAAAGTTTAACTCTAAGAAACATTCCCTCCCTTGGAGGGATTTTTTGCAACTTTTGTCGTTTTATTTGGGATAATGATAGGTAAGGAAATCTCTGGGATCATCACATTATTTTTCTTTGATTTATGAAAAACGGTCCCTGCATCAGTGTCTGAGTCTTTGACACCTTCAATAATGGATTGTAGTGGCGGAGTTGGAGTCATGGTCTGTAGAGCTGAAGTGGTAAGAAAATGTTGTTTGAATACCTTCTTATACCTCATATATTTCTCCTAGTTTAGATTTTGTATCCACTACACACTTTTAAGCTTTGTCACAACAATAAAAAATTCATATATGATCCAATACTTGGTAGTTGGAAATTTTTATTTCATTTTGTTTAGGAGCACTAAAATGCTAAATTCTCTGAAGAAAGAATCAAAGATCCCTTCACTGGTGATGGCCCCTTCTTCGTTATATGGGAAAACTTTGAATCTTTATTTTACTTTATCCATTTCACCTTTAAAAAAATGTTCTGAGATGAACCAACCTATGTCAGTCCAGAGTGATGGAAGACCAAATATCTATATGTAATTCCATTATGTTCTAAGTTTCTTGATAGTTTCCAAAGTCATATAAATTTGATAATTTGTTTCCTGGATCCAATTTTTAGCTTCTTTGACTAACATAAGGGTCATAATGCACTAATATCTATTATGAAACCAAAAGCTTGCATTTATGGATTAGTTAAACAGTTAAAACAATCCATGATCTTATCTACCTCCTTCAGCCTTTCCTCAACCATAAGGTTCATATTCTTAATTTCAATGTTCATGTTTAGGATTATTATTTTTTCACAATCAACTAAAATATTTACATATGGCATTAACTAAGACATATTTTTTTCAATCATGACCCAAAATTTGTTCTTTGCCTTGGTTATGGTTTCTTTTTTGAATGTGACTTCTGATAGAAATTTCTATAAGGACTAAATAACTTCAATTTATCAAGATATACCTTTCCCAAAGATTATGAATTCAAATATTCATCATGAGTTTTTTTTATATTTTTCCATCTCCTCTAGGTATCCCCTTTCTTTCATCTCTACTTCCTTTACTAATTTATCAAATTGGTATGTTAATCCCTTACAATGGTCGTCTTGCAATTATACCTTCTTCATTTCTTGCAATTTTTTTTCTTTGTCCTCATTCTATTGGAAGGATTCTACCAACTTATTCATATTGCAATTTAATTTATTTTGCCTCAAATTCAGACTTTTGATTTCTTTATCTTTATCCTCCAAGAGTTTCTTGGTTACTACATTGTCATTTAGCATACCTGATTATCTAATTATCATGTCTTCAAGCTCCTTCATTTATTTAAATCTAGTCTTAACAACGACTATGGCATATATATGTTGTCCCTGGACTTTAGTAATAATTGTCTGATATTTTTGCACCGAGAGGCACTTTCTAGCCCTGTATAGGGAGAGTTTTGTAGGAATATTGTTTTGTAAAATTTAACATTTAACATAAACATTTACCAAAAAAAATTAAACTCAATTAAGAAATAAAAACATATAACATATCTAATGTTTTATTTCCCCCCAAGAATAATCATAACTTTCATTATGTAAAATAGTGAAAATTACATGTGGTAGATGAATAAGGCATATCAAAATTGGTTGTTTGTTGTTAAAAATATGCAATTGTGGCCAAATTAAACTTTGTACTACTCATTTGATGGAGTTGATTATGGAATCAGATTCCTCTTTTCGAGATGACCAAAATCGACCTAAATGTCACCTCATTTGGACAAGCGGAAGTTGAGTTATGAATTATTTTATTCATACATATGTTATGGACCAGGTCGGACCTATGCACATGTACCAATGAACAGGTCAAGTGGCCCCCATGGAAGCCTATAAATAGAAGATACCTCAAGATCATTTGGATACATTGATCAAGCTCTCTTCTCCTCTTCTATTTTTTCTTGGCTTACACAGGTCTGACGGAGGAAGCTCGCACAAGGGTCCGAAGCTACAGGGTGAAGCTTGCACTGAACTAGGGTTTTCTGATTCCTAGACATTGGCATAGAATTGATAAATTTAGTCCCTGGTAACTGGAATAGAGTGATCATAAGGGCAATCAGGGACCCTTGGATGCTAGCACAGAGTCTTCATGAGAGAAACTGGGAGTCTGGATCAGTTTGGTCACTGGTCGCCCACACAAAATAGTATGGAAGCGACCAAGTTGCCATAGTCACTATCATTCAGTTCACAAACAGTGACTAGGTTTGTCATAGCCACTCACATAACTCCTCCTCCCCACGTCTATGACTCCAAGATGATATTTTAGTGTTCCAAAGATTTCGTTCAGTGACAAAAATGTTCGGCAGTAGGCTACAAGCAGTGACAATACATTACAATTATCTGAATCAGATTTTTGAAATTTAGATACATTTCATGGATATTCTAGTTGTTGTGAATATATGGATCATTTTACTCTCTTTTTCTAAATCATTTGATGACAGTCTATTAGAACAATATTTGCAAGGGTTTTCTCATAGTGGGTTTTTCCTTGGTTTCTAACCAATCCTAGTGTCTCTATGTGTGCATGTTTTTCTTCTATTGTTCCTTTATGTTCCACTACATTGATGATGATGTTATTGTTCTTTCTATATAGTTGCATATGTTGATGCATAATGATGTAAATCTAAATCTAAATACTATTATGATACTATGGGGTGAACTTAATGTGTTAATAGAGAAATGAAATTATCAAAGCAAAGAACGATATAGCCATATGGAAAAATTAACATGGTATTAGAGTTGGGCTGAAGAAAAACCATGGAGACACTTTGGATGGAAGAAAGAAGAGGATGGTGGAGACCTAAGAGAATCCTAGGGTATTAAGGAAACCCTCGGTAGTTAGTGAATAAGGATTTGATGGTTAGGGTTTGAGAGAAACCCTGGTCTATGGCAAGACTTGAGATTTGATGTATGAAACTCTATCATGTTCTATGTGAAGATGCTCAAGCACTTGGGATAGATTTGATGAAGCCCTATGTGGTGAAGTAAAATTATGAGTGCAGACACAAACAATTCCTCTGGCCCGTTATGGGCCTAGCCATAACCGATACATTCTATGGAAGATTTCTTTAGGTTAGAACCAATTAAAAGGGCCTACTTCTTAGTACACTTATCCCGTTTGGTGATGACTTTGCTTGCTCATTCTAGCTATCTCTAGTTTCCTTCTTCAAATACCCAAAACAAGTAAACAACATCAAACAACAACCATGATAATAGAAAAATTGTAATTCAACCTACTTAACAAGTCAAGAAACATTAAGCCATAAACATGTAAGATGACACATTATGTAGGAAATCAATCGATAGTTGCATATATATTAAATCAAGAAGAGGTTACAACCATTGCCTTGACGTTGTTGTTCTCCTTCGACAAGACCAGGTTCCCACACAATTCCGTTAGCATTCCATGATGGCCTCAAAAATGATAGTTTTAAGTCTCTTCTCTTTAGGCTTCACACTAAACCAAATTCACACTTCTCCCTCACACACAACTAGAGAGCTACAACAATGAATAGCTTGATGTTTACTCCAAACTTAATTATCACTAGCACACCAACATTAACACTTCAACACTAGCTTGTGCTAGGGGAAAATGGAGGTTTATATAGCATGAATGGATGGGAGATGGTTCCTATTCTCATGGGAGAAGGTCTTATCTCTTGAGGTAGTTCCATCCTTATAGGGGAAAGGAGCCCAAACTGACATCCTTGACTCCATCCGGCCCAATAATTTACCAGAATTCAGTTACGAAGCTTCTAAAGCTGGAAACTTCGGCTCTTTATTTAAAAAAAATTCCAAAAGAGGATCAGCATGACTAAAACAAAGCTCAATCACTCTGGTTGGTGCTAGGGATAGTTTTAATCCCTGCATATCAGCATGAGGAGGACAAGGGTCATTAGCGCTTGTAAACTGGGAAAAACAAGAGATTTGTGGGAAATGGTGCAAAAGGGAATTGTTTTTCTCATGAAGAGGGACACAATGGGAGTTTCTTCATGAAGGGAAAGCATGTAGGGTTCACTGAAGAGGTCCTCCATGATCAAGGAATGGGGAGTATAGGGACAGTGACAAAATGTTGTGTAACACCCTAGATGACCTAGTTGTTGATAAAGTTAATTTAAGGCAACATTCTTATGTATACAATGGATAGTAATGACTCTTGAAGGTTGGTTCAAGAGGGAGAGGATCATCTCCCATTGAAGATAAGTACTCCTTGACTTATGATGTTTCTTTGTGTATTTACTCTTTTTTATACTTATGGATACGATTATTATGATTATTGTTTTGATAATTTATTATACTTACTGCATGTATGTTTGAGTATATGGATGTATCTAACCTCCTTGATGAGATGTGATAAGTAGATTCCTCTTGAGGATCATTTGAGATGTAGGAAAGAAAAGATAGATCTGGAAAGAGGTAAAGAGGCACTTGATGAAAAGGTGACAAGAAATACAAGATGCCTATGAGAAGGTGCACAAGTATTTGAACACTGCAAGGTATGAAGGGTATATTGTTTCAATGTTATGTTTCAACATTGGACGACTAGGTAAGCCTTATGGTATTTTGAGAATGTATCCTCCGCAAATGGCTCATGGTTGCATATGAAATACATTTGGATTTATGTTTCATATGAGGAAATAGTGCACCTGGTATTGACTATTTGATCTTCTTGATTTCATGAGGTTACTTATTACTGATCTTGGATATAGTGGCATGACTTGATGTTTGGATAACATCTATTATTCTTGGAGATCTTGATTCTGTGAAGAAGGCTAGTACCTTAACTCTAGTAAATGATACTCTCGACATGCATAATACATGGTGGATCTCTTATAGAAGGTGACCTCATTGATACTGATAATGCTTGTGATAAGTATGATGAAAGTATGTTGAAACTCTCGTTGTTTCAATAAAGTTTCATTGAATGACCTGACTAGGTCCTATGGTAACCTTGATTATAGAACTATGAGCTTGATACTCTAGATATCTTATTAATTGTTGTCATATCTTTGATATTAATTATGAAATATGGTAAAACTGAATGCCCTAACCTGATGGATTGACTTGATGGAAGTGATATTGTGTTCATGATCTTTAAATTATGTTGTCACACCTGTCTGTTGTCACTATCATGTGAAACTAACCTTTGATGAAAGATTGATGTCAGGATGTAATGATGTAGAAGCTAACATGAGCATGTTATGACCATGATGAGTATATGCTTGATTCTATGATCTAACATATATGTTGTTGCATGATTCTAGTAAGGACAAGTTGATGACATGAAAGAAGACGAATGAAGTAGATTCCCATTCAGAGGAAGACTCTCTTCTCAATATTCTTACCCTTATTAATATTTTCATTATGTACTATTGAAATATGATTTATGTGCATATGACATTATTGGTCTACAACAAGGCCTCGATCTGAAGCCTGTATAGAAATTAGGGTTTTTGCTCCGGTTGCAGGCATAGAACTGGGAATATGCATCCCTAGATGCTAGGATGCTAAGGCTCAGGTAGCGTCTAGGCAACTGAAGTCACTCCCATGCTAACTTGAAGGGAGCGTCCATATGTTTGACTACAATTGACCATCATCTGAATATTTCAGAAGCTATTTGAACTCTAAATCAATATGTTCACCTAGAGGATGTCAGTTCCACAAATAAGTAACAGATATCCGAAAGGTTTGAGAGTAGGGAATCTTGAATGTTTGTAGTGAGAATTGCATGAAGTAAGCTACCTCGATCCAAATATGTCTGAATCGAGAGTTATCTAATGAAGCTAGGATGATGGTTAATCCAAGCTTCTACCTTAGAAGTGTTCCAAGATATGACTTTGATTTTGATTTTGGTTTTTATATACTAGTGATCTACTATTGTTAGGTAAAGAGCCTTTGGTGATATAAGTAAGAGGGAGATGGATTCTAAAACTCGTAATAATAGATCATGGCATGATGAATTGATTTCTGGAGTTGGGAAAAATAATCTATATTTTGAAATTATTAAAGAAGCATTGAAAATTATAAATGCAAATCCTTGGACACTCCAATTTGAAGTTAAAGATGTTGTTGAACTTGACATGGTACCCGACAATTGATTGAAGCATTGATGTTCCATTTAGAGCATCCACCTGTATATATATGATGTGCATAGAACTTGAATAAGTTCATGATTGAGTTACTTCGTACACATTGCCACTAAGAATCCTTTGAGATGTTTGCATGATATGATCAATCCTTGGTCTAAAATATTCTTCCTATGATATATGACTGTATGGAGATGCTGATGTTGATTATTGATGAGCACATATGAGTGCTTCCTTAGTATGATATCTACCATAATGAGAGGTTTGTGACACAATTGAGGTTGAGTATGATCTTGCTATCATGACTAGCTATGA
Organism: Pinus taeda; assembly: GCA_000404065.3. NCBI lineage: Eukaryota > Viridiplantae > Streptophyta > Pinopsida > Pinales > Pinaceae > Pinus > Pinus taeda. The sequence continues at coordinate 131,161 of APFE031147435.1, read as the reverse complement.
GAAGGATGAAGAAGCTCCTTACAGAGATGTATGAACTGATCTAGATATGACTTGGATATCTTGTGATGGCATAGAGTGAGATCTGATTGGCAAAAAATACCATATATATAGTTGGGACCGCGATACACTCATATATTAAGACAATGTAGTTGTACGAGACAAGCTTAGGCTTGTGGTTGGAACGTCCTTGAGAGGGAGGATAATTATGGTATCCTTTTGTGATTTATATGATTATATATTCTCTAACATGATTTGATTTTATGTCCTATATAAATAGGAGACAACTTCTACAGATAGATGATGATTAATTGATACAAGTGCAATGATATGAGTATGATGAGAGAAATGTTAATCGAGGACACTGAGTTATACTCTTTCCCCCAGGTCTGAGCTCCTAGAGTGAAGAATTGAGATAGAGGGCTCCTAGGGTTGAGGGAACTTTGGACAATAGGGTGTTACTCCTATCTCTTACTCATAAGGATGGAGTGGTAGCTCACCCTATATTGGTCTTTGTAGAGTATCCCCCACCTGGCATCATACTCACAAGCTGGGCTTGTTGGGATTATCCCTCTTCGTTTGGCCAACGGTTGAGGAGACTTGGGGACATGAGATCCTTACCTTTAGGAAGTTGGGTATCTCGTCCAATAAAGGATTATGATGCAGGCTTTCTACCACCTGACTATTCAGGGTCATTGATGGGAACATAAGTATGAAATAGGATGGGTTGAGTAGTAGCTCCCCTATATCACCTATTGTTTGATATGGGGTCATAGTAGTATCTCCCCCATGAGATTCTGGGTTGAGTAGAAGCTCCTCGATGTGGTTCTAGGTTGAGATATTCTCCTTGACGATATACTCTTCGATGATGATGTGGATCGTAGATATAACTCCCCACTGATATTTCCAGGTAGTAGCTCGATGGTATTTCTAGGTAGTAGCCCAATGAATTTTTAGGTAGTAGCCTAATGACATATTTCCAGGTAGTAGCTCAATGACATTTCATGGTAGTATCCTGATGACATATTTCTGAGTAGTAACCTGATGACATATTTTCGAGTAGTAGCCCAATGTCATTTCCAGGTAGTTACATGATGACATATTTCTGGGTAGTAGCCCATTGAGATATATTCGGGTAGTAGCCCATCATCTGATATTTTGGGTAGTAGCCCGCTGACAGATATTCTAGGTGGTAGCCCATCGACTGATATTTCGGGTAGTATCCTGTTGACTGATATTCTAGATAGTAGCATGATGACATATATTTTGGATAGTAGCCTGCTAATAAAGATTATGGGTTGTCGCCTGATGAATAGAGCGTGGTAGCTTAAGCTCCCCTACAGTAGCAAATTCTTCTTCTTCTAGATTTGATAATATTCAACATTTGATCAGGTACAAATAAGCAAGAATAAGCAAGAGATGTACATTGATGACATTAGACGATGAGATACTTGAGATGGGACGTATGTCATGATGATTGATGGTCTGATATTTGGAGGTGGAATTTTCCCTAGTTGAGAGGGAGTGTTAAAAATATGCAAGTGCGCTCAAATTCCACTTTGGAATACTCATTTGATGGAGATGATTATGGCATCATTCCTCTTTTCGAGAGGATAAAACCAACCTAAATATAACCTCATTTGGACAAGCGAAATTTGAGTTATGAATTATTTTATTCACACATATATTCTGGTCCAGGTTGGCCCTACACACATGTACCAATGGACAAGTCAAGTGGACCCTCATGGAAGACTATAAATAGAAGATACCTCAAGATCATTTGGATACATTGATCAAGCTCTCTTCTCCTCTTCCATTTTGTCTTGGCTCATACAAGTTTGACGAAGGAAGCTCGCACAAGGGTCTGAAGCTACAGGGTGAATCTCACACTGAACTAGGGTTTTTTTATTCCTGGATGTTGGCAAAGAACTGAAAAATTTAGTCCCTAGTAATTGCCATAAAGTGGTCATGAGAGCGACCAAGGACCCTTGGATGATGGCACAAAGTCTTCATGAGAGCGATCAGGAGTCTGGGTCAGTTTGATTCGCAGTCGCTCACACATAATGGTATCAGAGCGATGGAGATGCCATAGTTTCTATCATGCAGTTCATAGAGATTGACCAGTTCTGTCATAGTCGCTCACACAGCTCCCCATCCTTGTGTCTAGGACTCCAAAATGAGATTTCAGTGTTCCAAATATTTTGCTCAGTGACAGAAGTGTTCAGCGGTAGGCTACAAGCAGTGACAGTACATTACAATTATCTGAATCAAAGTCTTGATGCTTAGATGCATTTCATGGATATTCTAGTTGTTGTGAAGATATGGATCATTGTACTCTCTTTTGTTGAATTCTTTTATGATAATCTATTAGAAGAAGATTTTCAAGGGTTTTCCCCATAGTGGGCTTTTCCCTAGTCTCCAACCAATCATGGTGTCTCTATGTGTGCATGATTTTCTTCTATTTTTACTTTATGGTCCACTGCGTTAATGATGATGTTATTTTTATTTCTACATAGTTGCATATGTTGATGAATAATGATGTAAATCAGAATAATTTTATGATACTATGCGGTGAACTTAATGTGTTAATAGAGAAACACAATTATCAAAGCAAAGAACAATATAGCCCCATGGAAAAAATAACATTTGTCCAGTCAAAAAACATCTAAGTGATACAACCATGAATGAGTCTATCAAGAAACTGTAATATAACTAATATAGAAATACAAAAAATTCATAAATATGTCACTATCCAATATGCATAGTAAAGTTATAGTATTATTAGTATCATAGGTCACATACTGTAACTATAGACATATCAAAAAAGGATTGTTGTAAAATCATTCAGTATCGGTGTTTGACTGCAGTGGGTCCATAAAGAGGAGATGATAATATTGGTAATGTGCATCCCCATTGTGTTCATTGATCAACCATGTCTCGCATACCTTTTGCATGCCCACCTTGGATAGATGGTCAGAAAGATTGTTCCTTTCCCTGTAAATGTGGTGACATGTTATCACATCAAATTGAGATTTAATCATGATAACTTCCTCCAGTAATGTCTTGAGTGTGTGCAGGTGACATTTAGTATAAAGATTGAACTAATCAATAACAACACATGAATAACCAAAGATCTGTAGTTGTTGGCATCCTTGTTCAACTGATAATAACAAAAGTAACTTTAAACTATAAAACTTAAAAAAATTATTCGTGTCATTTCCCAACCCATATTGTAGTTTGTAGAAATGTTCATTATTGAGGTACAAAACTACCCTGCCCCCGCACTAACCATTTGGTATTGAACCATTGAAGTAGGCCCAGGGGAGAGAGTGATCAATATTCTCAGGTTGGATATGGCAGGATCTATTTTGAGTCTCCTCCTTAGGTAAAATATTGTTTATAGTCAATAATTGTGCTCCACTAAGATCAGGATGAATTTTAACCTCTGAGAAAATATTATGATTCCTACTGAGCCATGTATCCCAATAGATCAGCAAAGGGAGATTTTTGAGCTTGTCAGGGGAGGTCTCATTCCACCTACTTTTCCAACCTTCATTAAAAGAATCACCACTCCATTTGATATTGATATTAAGTGCTCAATATATGAAATTCCAAATAGAAACAGTGTAATGACATGTGATAAATAAATGATCAATGAATTATTCTGCACAGCAGCAAAGAGCACACCAGGAAATATTGTGGAAGGGTCTCTTCATTAAGTTATCGCATGTGGGAACCTTGTTTTCAAGGAGACACCGGATGAACAATTTGATTTTACTAGGACTCTTCAGCTTCCAGGAATGTTTTCACCACCACTTGTGTTGCGTTGGATCTTTTTCTGCTTGAATAAAAATATAACCTTCCTTTGGAGTGTAAAATCCCTTTTTCAAGTGTGTTTAGAGGAGCTCGTCCTCCCTATCTTACAACCTAATGTGTGAAGGGGAAAGGGCCCTAGTGTATGTTCTTCAAGCATGTTACAATGAATTAGGATATTACGATCCTTTGTCGATTTCCATTTTCAACCCCAGATCGTAATGTTCTCCTGGTCAGCGATTTGATCAATGGTGAGCCAACCTTGTTCGATCAAATACTCCACTAGATCTGGAGGTAAAATGGGGTTTCCATTGTAGACAAACCATGGATCTAAACCAATTTGAATCTAGGACCCTAAGCCAATTTTCCATGCAAGACCAGAGCTAATGACGTGAAATTTATCAAGAATTTTTTTCCAAATCGTGGAGATGTTGATTCGGTTCTTGTTCTGTGACTTTAACCAATGAATTACTAAAAGCAGATATATATGTATATATATGTATATATGTATATTATATGTATGTAATCATTTATGTTATATGTATTACATACCAGACTAAATAATATTATAATATATGTGTGGTGTGTGTGTGTTGTGTGTGTGTGGTGTGTGGGAGTATAGTATATAATATATATATATTGTGTTTGGTGTGTGTGTGTTCGTGTGTGTATAATATATATAATATATAATAGTAAATATATATATAATACACACACGCACACACTACATAATATAAATATATATATATAATATATAATAAATCTATATAAATAAATAATATATATATATATTAATATATATATATAAAATATATATAATAATATGTTAATATAGGTATATGATATACACACACACAACACCATCACACACACACACATAATATACATAACATAAATATAATTATGGTATATTATAAATATGTGTGTCGTGTGGTGTGTGTGGTGTGTTGTAATTATATATGTGTGTTTGGGTGTGGTGTGTGATATCAACCTGATCCATAAGTGTTGTGAGACAAAAGGTGCCAGCTCTTGGCAACAAGAGCCTGAGAGAAACAAAAAAATGAATGATGCCCCATTCTCCCCATTTTTTGGGCAAGGTGATCATGTCCCATCTAACCCAGGGGAAAGTTCTACCATCCTTAGATCCCCTCATAAGAAACCACAACAACATTTTTGAATCTTGCTAAAGATGGATTTGGGAATCCATGACTTTGAAATCCAGAGAATAGGTATTGTTTATAATACAAATTTAATGAGAATAAGACAACCAACTTGCGATAACCACCCGTAACTCCAAGAGTTGAGCCTTTTCTTAATCCTAGCAATTAGCCACATCCAGTCATATTTCCTATAGTTGTTAGGTTTTAAATGAACCCAAATATTTTAGGCCATATTCAAATTTGATGGGCTGGAATGGGAAATTTGCAAGCGCATAAGCGATCTCTACTTGAGAACAACTTGTAGTAGATAGAGTAGATTTTAGATTATTAACATCCATTCTAGTGGCCATGCAGAATAAATTAAGGATACCCTTGAAAGCATAAATATAATGTCGAGAGACATCCAGGAATATGAATACTTCATCTACGAAGAGAAGATGAGTTAAGGATATGTTAAGTGTCATTGAAGCGCCATTAATATGCCCCCTCCTCTTGGCTTCCCCAACCATTCTGCTGAGACCTTCCATGATCAAGAGAAAGAGAAGAGGAGAAAGAGGGAAACCTTGACATAAACCTCACTCAGCATGGAAGAAGTTAGAAGGTGCTCCATTAATCAATAAAGCGAATGAGGTAGTAGTGATACATCACATGATCCAATTGATAAAGTTGATGTTGAACCCCAAGTAAGTGAGAGGCATATGGATATACAACCATTGAGCTTTGTCAAATGGTTTTGATAAGTCAATTTTTAGTATTATACCTTTCCATTTCTTTATTTTCAGGTTGTGTAGTCCTTCTTGTGCTACTCTTATAGCCTCATGTATTTGTCTATTATCCAAGAAGGAAAACTTCTCATAAGAAATGTGGTGGGAGAGGATGGGACAAACCTTGTTGGCTATAAGTTTAGTTATGATTTTGTATCTACAGTTACATAGCGATATGGGTCTAAAATCATTGAAATATTTAGGGTCAACGATCTTAGGGATGAGGGCTATGAAGGTGGAGCTAAAAGCATCATACATTTTCCTAGTAATTCTACATTCCTCCACAACTTTCATCAAATCTGGCCCAATCAGCTCATATAATCCCAGAAAGAATTCAATCGATCATCCATTTGGCCCAGGGATTTTATCTTTCTTGAACCATAGAAGAGTCCCTTCCAGATCACCCAAGGTGATTGGAGCAATATTATCTCTGTTGTTATCCACATAGACAAAATGAGGGAAGAGTCTAGCGGTCCAAATAATTTTTGCAAGGGAGGAATGTCTAGGAGCATAAAAAAGTGATAAAAAATGCCAGGTCCCCATGTGATCTAAAACATTAAAGTTAGATATCCTCATCCCAGTAACATGTTCCAATGACCATATGGTATTAAAGGTTTTCATACCCTTAGAATATTGTTGAAAAAATTTTGTATTGTCATCTCCATCCTATAACCAAATTTCTTTGCTCCTAAGTCTCCATGTTTCCTCTCTAGCTTTTAACAATCTACTTTTTTCTACTTCCAACTGAATAACCCTCAATTTAGCTTCAACAGAGACATATCTCCCACCACCAAGTAATTCTGATAGATTTAATTTAGATTCAATATGTTTTAAATTATTCTCATCCTTTATCTTCTTACGTTCATCCCACTCGATAATCAATCTCTTAAGTCTATGACGGTTATCAACGAATTGTCTTACTACAACAATATCATCCCCAATAGTGCATGGTCACCAAGAATCCTGAACCAATGCTAAAAAATCCTCCTCCTTCAACCATTTCGCATTAAACTTAAAGGGGGCTTTAGGCTTGTCAAATTTGTCTGACATTTCCAAGAAAATGGGATGGCGATCAAATATGATACACAACACTACCCATTGTCTGAATAAGGGTATAGATTTCATCGAGGAATCCTTAACCAAAAAAAGATTGATTCTATGGGAAATCATAACCTCACCAATTCTTTGATTCATCCATGTGGGAAGAATATTGGCCATGTCAATATCAACCAAATTATTTTTATTAATCATCTAAGAAAATAAATCTAAGAGGGAGTCTGCATGGGCATGTTCTCCCTAGATCTCTGTTATGCCCATGGAGAAATTGAGGTCCCCTCCCAGGATCAGATTATCCACTTTCATAAAATAATTCTCCATAAAAGTATTCTATTACTCAACTCTACAAGTGGATGTTCCATATACATTGATGATCCTGAGCTCCATCCCCATAGCTTCAGAAAAAAATATCTGCAACAATAAATCCTTCTCCACCCCAGGAAGAAATAATGTTGATATAATTTCATTTAGCCCCAAGGGCCAAACCTATAGATCACCCACGAGCATCATTGGCTAAAAAGACCCAATCCTTAAACATGCCTGCTAGCAAATTAACAATATGAGTACTGTGTCCAAGAGTTTTTTGTAAGAATATAATGTCCAAATTGTATGATGAAATCAGTCGCCTTAGTGCCAGTTTTTTGGGATTATTGAATAACCCACAACAGTTGAAAGAGATCCACTTCATTAGGGATGAGATTCTAGGGTATGATTAGCACTAAGAACCCCATCTAAGAATAATTAATTCCCAACAACAATGTCCTAGCTGGCCTTATGAATGGGTTTTGTGATATGAGATTTTCGATCCCTATGTATATTCAGTAGTTTAGAGGGAGAAATAACACCTAAACTGGGACCAAGTTCTAGATGACAGGCAACACGATTGGGTGGGTGAGATAAGGAACATAATTTATATCGAGATCAACCTCTATACTCAAAGGATTCATCATTAGGAGGAGGGATGGAAGGGATGGGAGTCGGGAAACATATAGGAGAATTCTCAATCTAACATAAAACTACCCCCATTCCAAGTGACGAAAAAGAACACCCCATGACAGTAGATGTAGAACTAGGTAGACAAACAATAGAGAGAGTATTGTGTGAAAAGGGGGAAGGAGAAGTACCCGTGGAAAAGGGGACCACCGATGTTCCATGCTGAGCCCATGAACTGCTACCAAAACCATGGATCACCCTTCTATCCATTGCAAGATATTTGTTAGAAGCCTCGCACGTTGGGTTTCTTGCTTGTACATGGGAAGGGTCCTGGTTTGACAACCAAACTCCAAGACATCTTGTCGATATTTCATCCCTGTACCGACCTCCTTGGTGATTTTATGAAGAAGGAGGAAATCTTTATATACATGACCAAACTCGTGACATCTGCGATAGTGAAAAGGAATGCCTTCATAGTCAATTTTTTTGTAGATGAACAACCCCCCTATAATGTAGTGCCAAACTAGCAACCAAGCCCTCTCTCGTGTCTAAATGAACCAATATCCTGGCATATTCTCTATGGTCAGTCCCTAAATATCCTTTATCATAATATGCATAGAAATATGTCTTTAGACCACATATATAAGGGCAATCCCAACAACCTGACCCAAATTGATCATGCCCCCAACTACTCCCGCTCAAGGTCAAATAGAGTAGTCCATGGCGTGAAATATATGGGGGCCATCTTGATATTCCAATATCTGGAAAGGGCCCAACTTGGTTGTTCCTCCTTACAAAATTTGAAGGTGAACCACCCCCGAGACATGGTGGATACTTCAAGCATCACCTCCATCTCTTGAATCCAAACCTTTTGGCCCCATTTCCTTAATTAAGGAGTTGAGTAATGCCGAACATGAACACAACCAAATAACACCCTATCTTTCGTATCCACAATGTCATCGAATCAAAGACCATCATCCTGAATCAAAGCCCTATCCTATTCCTTAACCTTGGTACACTTCATCTTCTTCCCTTTCTTTTGAGAGGCTATGCCATCGTCGAACCCAATCGGAGGTTCTCCTATCAGAGGGATGAGATACCCACTGAAACCACAATATGGACGCCCCCCACCTTCTTAGAAGCCCCTCTAGACTATAAACCTTTAGATACACCCATATTTTGTGAAAACCCTAGACCAGGAAGGGGAGCGTCCACACTAGTAGAAAATCCAAAACAATGTCGCTCTCTAATAGCCCCGTGAGTCACTACACTCTCGAAAACTCCACTTACTCCAATAGAAGATAACCTGAACCCATGAGATTCCCTTCAAGCTATGTATGAACATTGGGGCTATTGGGGTAGAAACAATTTTCAACAAATCTTAATGCTTCGAGAGAAATATTGGCAAAACTAGCCCCCATCTCCTTTGTGTTAGGCCATATGTATTCCTCTAGAACTGCATACCCCAAACTATGTGACAAATCATACTCGAGACTCATCGGTGGAGGGAAACGTGAAACTAGAACTTGAAATTTTCCTCCAAAATTAACTAGCAAAGAATAAAGTCTAGCATCCGAGGAGCCAGATGGCATAAGCTGGTCTAGGCCTTGAGTCTGATGTGGCAATTCTTTCCAAATGGACACCACACCTAAAGGGTCGGTAGAATATTTGACAATTTCTTCCTCCATCTCAACTCTAACACTCATCCTCATGCATCCAAAGTCACACCAAGAGATTCTTACCACCAGGAAGATTCGGTCACAAGTAGACAAGCGAAAGAAAAGGAGTGTGTCCTGACCGACATCCCTGTGAATTGTTGTTATAAAATAGAAAACCACGTGAAACCACCAGTCTGTAGTGTCGTGTGACCTATAGAGAGCTTTGAATAGGGTTTTAATGGATTAGGAGCCCCCCATCAATAAAACCCTATATGCAACCCTACAATGGCCTCAAACATCTGCACTACAGAGCCAACTCTGACCCAAGTAACAAAAAAATTTCATTTCCATTTAAGCTTGAGGAATTCAACAAACCTTAAATTTTCATATAATATTATATAAATATTAAGTGTTTATCAATATAGAAAATGTGTAGGCATTAATTTTTGTAAACATAAACATTTAACATTTATATGTTCAGTGAATTAAAAATAATAAAAGGTTAAAAGTAATATAGATCCTAGTATGATGGAGATGTTGTAGTGTCAATAATAAAAAGTTAAAAGTAATAAAAATAATAAAATTCAATTTTCTATATTGTAATTTTGTTTTGTATGGAAGCTTAGAGCCTCCAACTCAAGTTAGAAATTATGCTTAGGAAAAACTACATAAATAATTATAACTTACATTGGTCAATGCTAAATTAACAACGGTTGATAGAAAAATTATCCTATTGTCACAATTTGGTAGGTACTAAACGATAATAATGGTGGGAAGTAAATCTTCGTAAGTATATTTATTTACATCTTATTCCTATCCAGTTTTTATGCATATACTTTCTTAAATTAACATTTTCCTGCAAAGCTTAAGAAAAAAATCACAAGAAAAATATCTAAAAAACATGCATGAATATTGCAACCATATCCATACATTATGGCATAAAATATGTAAGGTAGTTATCCACATGTGCAAAGGCTGCAATAAGACCTTCAAATTATGGTCCAATCAAATGTTTGAAAAATAGTTTTTTTAATAATATTGAAAAATAAATATATATTTTTTTCAAATTTAAAAATTATAATTTGCATTGATCAAATGCTAAACTAATAGTGAATCAATAGAAAAATTGATCTTATAGTCCCTTGGTAGGACTAATAATGATTTCATAACCATATTTAACTTTAATTAATGAGCACATAAAAACTTAATACTTATAATTTTATAAACTTACAATATAACAATAATTTAAACATGGATATTCACCCCCAATTTACCATGGATATTATTAACTTGTAAATAGCTTTTGTTACAATACCATAGCTTATCAATACCACGAGGCTAAAAACCATATCTCATTTCATAATAATAAAATTAAAATGTTAAATATATTAGACCTTACGTATATCATTGATTACATAGAGTGGCCATTCTTGATCATATGGATGGAGAGAGGGGGGGGGGAGAAGGAGAGATGGAGGGAGATAGTGACAGAGCTAGAGAGTGGAGAGAGAGAAGAGAGAGAGAGAGAGAGAGAGAGAGAGAGGATGATGATTGGGAGGAGGGAGGGAGATGTGAGAAAGAGAGAGAGAAAGGAATGAAGAGAGAGAGGAGAGGAGGGAGAGAAGGAGAGAGGAAGGGAGAGAGAGTAAGGAGTTGGACAGGGTGTGAGGGATGGAGGAACAAAACCATAGGGGGATATAGGTAGAGAGAGAGGAAGTGACAAGTGAGAGATGGAGAGAGAGTGAGGGAGAGAGGAGATGAGGGAAGGAGAGGAGAGAGACAGGGAGAAATAGAAATGGAAGGGGGAGAGAGGGGAAGAGATAAGGAGAGAGGTAGGGAGATAGTGCCATATTTGGAGGGAAGAGAGAGAGAGAGAGAGAGGAGAGAGAGAGAGAGAGAGAGTGAGTGATGGGGGGAGAGACAGAGAGAGATGGGAGAGAAAGGGAGAGAGGAAGGGAAAGAGAGAGGAATTGAGAGAGAGAAGGATATAGGGAGGGAGAGAGAGATGGATTTAGAGGGGGAAAGAGAGGGAGGAACAAAGACATAGAGAGATATATGTGGAGGGAGAGAGGGAGTGCAAAAGGGAGAGATGGAAATAGAGAAAATGAGAGAGGAGATAAGGAGGGAAGGGAGAGAGGAAAAGAGAAAGGGAGGGAGACAAAGAGATATATGGGGAAGAGAAGGGGAGAAAGAGAGAAGGAGATAGGGAGGGAGATAGTGACAAAATTAGAGGTTAGAGGGAGACATAGGGAGATAGGGGGGATAGACAAAGGTACGTGGGAGAGAAAGGAAGAGATAGGAAGGAAAAGAGAGAGAAGTGGAGAGGGAGGGAGAGAGAGATATAGTTGGAAGGGGAGAGAGAGGGAGGGAAGAAGAAATATATATATATAGAGAAAGGTGGAGAGAGAGAGAGAGAGGGTGAAAAGGGAGATATGGAGACAAAGGGAGAGAAGAGGAAGAGAAGGGAAAGAGAGAGAGAGAGGGATATGAAGAGGGAGCGAAAGAGATAGATATATATGGAGAGAGAATGAGAGATAGATAAATATGGAGAGGGGGTGTGTTTGTTTGGGGGGTGAGATAGAGAGACAAAGAAGGAGAGATAAGGGAGATAGAGATATAGATGGAGGGGGAGAGAGGGAAGAAGAGAGAGATTCAAGGAGAGGGAGGGAGGGAGACATAGATATATATGGAGAGATAGAGAAAGAGAGATAGTGTGTGTGTGGGGATGACATAAGGAGACAAAGAAGGAGAGATGGAGGGAAATATAACCACCCTAGATCTATCTTAAACCCAGATCTATTAAGCATCAAAAGGGATCAAATATCTCGAGGTGCAAACCTTTCCTCAAGTTTTACACTAAAAAAAGAGGCTTGCACCTCGAGATATTTGATCCCTCACAATGCTTGATAGCTTGGGGTTAAGATGGATCTAGAATGGTTTATTGCTAGTTGTAACATCCAACAATATTTTAGCTAATACTTCACCCATTTTCCTATTCCAATCAACTATAAAAGTATCGTTGATTTTAGCCAAATTGATGTCGACGGAATTGACTCTAGAACCAAGCAATTGTGCATTTGTGTTTGTTCTTGGTTGCAGAATAGTTAAATTAAACATATTGTTATCCAAATCAATTTTGGACAAGAACCTTGGTCTTGAGTTTGAAGTTATTTCTTTCATTATAATGTCATCTGTGGTTGCAATTTATCTTAGGACTAACAATAGTTATTTTTTTCCCTCCTTTATCATCTTCTTATTAATGGGACTACTGACAACTGATGTAGCCCTTTTTCCTAAATATTTCTATTTGGCCTACTCCAAAGTATCTTCCAATTACTTTAGTAGACCATCGTTGGCTTCTAAAATATATTTCCTCTTTATCATCACCACTAACATCCTTTACTATTTTCTTTGACACATGTAATTTGTCAAAACTGATTTCACTTGCCTTCCTCTTTAGATGATTACTTTGCAGTTAATCATTCGTGGTACATGTTTCTACCTCAACTACCTTCCCCTTCCATGGATAGTGTTGTATATATTTCTTGAAGGCATTTTTTGGCTGGAAACTATCCCAAGAAATCAGCTCACCCTAATTTAGGCTCAAGCTATCCCTTGAACTAAAGGGGTCTCCTCAAATGTTACAAGGCTTATGACTGTTCATGGAAATGAATAACAACCTTTTAAGCATAGTGGAAAATTGTAGGGGTTTTTAGATGTGTTTTATTAGGGCTTCAAATCCTTTCTTAAAACAAATAAAACTCTCCCTTTTAGAGGTTTAACTAGCAAGCCTTGGATTCAACCTTGTCAGATGCCATTGAATTGTAAGTGATGAAAAGAAGATTACAGAAGTATAACCAACAACCACACAACCATCTTGAGCATATTAACTATCTTATATAAAAGGAAAGCACATAGAATGTCATTCAATGGATAAAAAATAGTACAATTTGGAATTGCATAAAAGGAAACAACCTTCAGATGTAGAGGAACTAATATAGACAAACTGTCTATTTAGTTTGTTCAATTATGAATATAACTTTTCTAGAGTATCTAAGGGAGGTTGATACTCAACCTAACCTCTCCTTATGATCCACATAATTTATCATTTATCATTCAAATGATAAATAAAAACTCTCTCAACTACTGAGTGCATCTTGTAGTATCCTCCTTTCCAACCCGCATAACAATGTCTTCATATTTTTCATGGATGTCCATTATCTATACATGTTTATCTCTCCTTCCTTGAATTCTATAACATTGAAAAATCTCTTTAATGTTGTTTTCACTATCCTCAAAAGGATTGGCAGGAGTTTATTCTTTTATGATTTTTGGGCATAAAATTTCACCTACAATAACAACTGTATCATCCATAACTAATGTATCATGATAATTCAAAATGAAACCAAGAGGATCCTTTTATTTATAAGAAACCATGACTTGAACATTAGGACTTTATTATTCCTATCCACAAAGCTCATAATTTGTTTTTCATAAATATCAAGGAAACCTTTTTTTGTTCTCATTGTTCAAAATAGATACAACTACCCCTAAACAGCAATAGGGTTTTTGCAACTTGGAAGAGAGCACTTCATCTTTCATATGTGCTATGGTTAATACCATGCTCCAACAGCCATGACAATTTGCTACACTAGAAGCTGGGAGAAAATACAAGTGCACCAAAAATTGTGATGTTTTTAGTTTCCACAAGACAATGAACAAATAAAATCACGCACAATCAGGTAGAAGTAGATCATTAAACTAATGATCAAGGGAATGCCTAACTTATTCTAGAGCTTAAATTCACCGTTAGCCAACAATTATTTAATTTGATCCCTAACTTATTCTCTCTAGCCTACACCTTGAAGTTACAAGTTTTACTCAGGTCATGTACATATCCAAGAAAAGGAATTTAGAAACATCAGTGAGCATTAGAGCCAAAGCTCATGAGCATTTTATCTAAACTAATGTCAAAATGGCTTGTGAGACCATGCTCACTCATGCTACCTCTTGTCTAACTTATAACTTCTTTCCATAAAGGTTGAAACTATAGACTTTGGATAAAATCACGAACAACATTTTCTCCATTATTTTTGTACAGAATACAAATGCTTGGATAATGTTTATTCCTCAATTGTAACATTTTCTAAGTCAGGGTCCTGTTCATGAGAGCCAACTAGAGAAGGATTCTAGAATTCTTTGGAGGTTTAAGCTTCCACAAATGTTTCCACTAATAGCAAGGCTCAATATTAATGGTTTCCAACATGATTTTGTAACCTAATTTAGCAATGGATTCACCCTCAACTTTGTTCATTTTTAATATAATCTATATAGACATTCCAGTCATTGATTTGATCACCTACCAAACCCAACAAATTTGTTGATCCGAAACCAATAAAACTTCTTGCAAGCTAACTGGCCACAAATGACCTTTTCATGCTGCCATTAGCTAGAACACATGAGAATAACAAAGCCCCAAATGAATTCTTTATCTTAGGTTTTAGAACCAAAGAGCATGTACAAGCAGCAAATACAGTAGCAACATGATTAATTATAGTTTTATTAGTTACTGAATTGACCGTAGGCACTTGTGACAAATACTTGCTTCTTGGAAAGATATTCAAATACCGATATTGCGCGTAATTGTAAATGAAAATATCTGGGCTGAGTGTTTCCTTTTTAGAAATCCATCCATTATGAGATTTAGATATATACCCATTATAGAACCAAGAAAATATCCCAAAATGTTTATTATTTTGCAAAAATTCCTACGTATCATCTTATTGATACCTTTCCACCAAAAAAACCCATATTTCGTATTTTTAAAATTCCTCTCCATTTTCTCAGAAAATGAGCCTGAATTTCAATGCCTAGAAACCAATGCGAATTTTGATTTTTGATCAAATCTGATAGTCATTCATATCTACTAATTCCTTTATGAAATTCTCTTCCTGAGAATCAAAATTCGTAAGCCCCTTTGTTTTTCTTGATACTCTGATTCAAATGCCCGCAATTTGGTTTGAGTAGCTTTAAGATTTACTTCAAGCTATGTGATGCATTGATGTAGCTTTGAATCTTGAACCTCATAAAAAAATGTCTTGCTAGATACCTTGGTGGAACAACATGGTTTCCTATATGTAAATCTTCATGTGTAAAAGCATTGTTATCTTCATTTGACTCTGTGTTACCCATCAAGTTGTGCCTATATATTTCTCCATGAACACATCTACAATGCAATCTGGATCAATCTCACTAAGACCAGAAATTTTCTCTGTTGTTTCATATTCAGTTCCAATCACTCCAGCTCAGCTTCAACCATAGTGATATTTTGTGTTCTTCAAAGGGAGGCATTACCCATAATTACATACTCATCACATAGTTAATGATATCAGATTCTTTGAAATCCCATATAGATTCAACTGCAATGGGAGCTAAACCATAAATTAAATGATGTTTTCTTATACAATAAAATTGAACGAAGCCAATTCACTGAAGAAATTTAATCCAGAGGAGGATCAGGGAAAAGCTGATGAAAAGTAAAGAAGTTTTCCCATTGCAACACAACAATTTACCCCAAATTTGCATATTTCACAAATGTTATTATGATCATCCACTGAAATCTTTCTTTGAAGCAGTAACTACAACAAATCTAGAGCAATGGGTAGCCAAATGACATCGATTTGACCAAGTCAAAACAATGGCAGTCATGGGAATGTCGAGCCACCTTCATGTACATGAAATATTTTACAACCCTGAAACCATAAGCAGATGCGAAGGGGATCCTCGTGGTTTCCAGTTTAATGTAAGGGGCCCCCACTATTAACAAGATCCTACCACATATTTAAAAGTTGTCTTCAACAAATAACTAATAATGGACCCCCCTTCCATTAAACATCCAATAAGCAGGGGTCCAACTTTTTAATCTGAGCCATCCAATTCTGAGCAAGGTTGCTAGTTGTTAAAGCTGCAAGCACTTTATCCACATTACGTAAATTCCATATGACCCAAGCTTGTGCTATATTCAAATTCAATTCAGATGACTTGGATCTAATGTGACATTTTCCAATCTCGTAAGGAATATTAAGGTAGCTAGAAATACAAGATTGGATAAAAAATCAGTCAACGACAAAGCCACTCTATTACCGCATTGTTGTGAAATTAGAGATTTGAGTAATAACCAGTCAAGCAAATATTGTTATTCATGTATCAAGTTTCTTGATTGAAACTTCTTATTATGGCAGATCTTGTAAAACACTCCGCAAAATGGTGTATGATAGGAGCCTTTATAATGCCCACCAATCTAGCTAGCTCCCTAGTAACAATGTTAATATCAAGGGGAAATTACAGTGACTGACTAGTATAAGACAACAAAACTCTTTAGCCAAATACCAATCATTAAGGGGATCAGAGATTCAGAACACTCAAGGAAGTTGACATATTTCTGGCAAAGCTCAATTTTTTTTGTAATGGGTCATTTTACGAGAAAATGTTACAACATAGGCTCCAACTGGGGACTGCTTCCCCTGTGAGATGCAATAAACTTTTAGACCATGTCCCTTGAATCCTTTGGGAATGGAGTCATGTCATCAAAACCAATTCATATCAAATCAAACTATTGTGTAAACTGCAACCTATTATCTGCTCAAACTGAAACAATCCATACTGCAAATTGAAGTTTCTAAAGTAGAAAATAAACCACATTGGTACTTAGTCCATTGGGCTATGGAGTCGTTACCTTACCATCAATGAATTTTTGTCTTTATCATGTAACCTGAGCTGCAATCTATAACCTATAAATTACAATCTTCACTGCTAAAACTAAAACAATCCATATACTGCAAACCAAAATTGTTGAAACAAAAACCAACTGATCTATTGCACACCAAATTCTCACAATTCAAGCATTCAATCTCTCACACACACCTACTTTATTCAACTAAAACTCTTCTTGTTAAATGTAGTCAAACTTCCAATGTAATCAAGTAAATAGTGGATTGTCTAACAAACCACTTTGCATGCAGATGAAAATATGAAAAGAATATACCAGCTCAAATTCAGATTCCATAGACAACTTATACTTACATGTGAAAATCAGTAAGTTGTTGAAACAGATATCATTGACCAACTCTGAAACCATCATCTGTAGATATCTGATCTTTTTTATCATTGCCGAGAGGAAAAAAAATATATTTGTTCAATGCAATCATTACTGAGCCTTGAGCAAACACAACAATAAATGCACTTGATATCTCAAACCAGTGGAATCTACCACCCATGGAATTACCAATCGAAAACAAAGTGGAGCTGCCAGGCTAAATAAGTGCAACCAATATCCAATGTCAAATCTTTGTTCACCATCAAAGAATAGATCTAATGAATGATCATTCTCCAAGGGAAAGATCCCTTCATCACTGTGCTCCCTGAAAATGATGCCAAATGTTGTATCTATTTTTTAAGGAAATTTTTTGACGGAAACTGTACCAAGAAATCAACTCACTCTACTTTAGGCTCAAGCTGGATCTTGAACCACAGGGGGCTCCTTTAAATGTTACGAGGCTTATGACTTTTCATGGAAATGAACAACAACCTTTTAAGCAAAGTGGCTAGAATTATGGGTTTTTAGAGGTGGTTTCTTAAGGTTTCAAATCCTGGCTTAAAACAAATAAATTCTCCCTTTCAAAGATTTAACTAGCAGACCTTGGATTCAACCTTATCGGATATCATTGAATTGAAAGTGATGAAAAGAAGATTGCAGAAGTATAACCAACAACCACACACCCATCCTGAGTATATTAACCATCTTCTGTAAAAAGAAAGCGCATAAAATATCATTCAATGGCTCAACAACAGTATAGTTTGGAATTTCATAGAAGGAAACAATCTTCACAGTGTAGAGGAACTAATATAGACAAATTGTCTCTTTAGTATGCTCAGTTATGAATATAATTTTGCCGGGTACTGAGGGAGGTTAATACTTAGCCTAACCTCTCCTTATGATCCACACAATACATTTAAATGTATGAATAAAATATTATGTAAAATACAAGAAATTACATTCTGAGAGAAAACACGCTGCCATAAGTTGAAAAAGGGAATCTTCTCATTAAACTTGCATAAAAGGAAAGTCTTCAAACATGGATTACAAATTTTTTGAGCCAAAAATCCAACCTTTTTACAATCAAACTCAAATAATATATAGAAAAACATATCCTCAAGTTTGTTACAAGCTTTGAGAACAAAAATCTAATAATAAACTAAAAATAAATAAATAAATTCCAATTTGTTGTGGGAAGGTAGAAAAATGGAAAAACATCAACCTTCAAATCTGTAAAATGATCCTTTGACTGCTGATTTTCTTCCCTCAAATATGGAACTTAATTCACTTCTTTCTGATCTAATCCCTGGAAATCTGAAGTTGTTATATAGTTGTCCCCTGAAATCTGTCAACTGTCCTTTAAAATAGGAAAACTCTGCCACCTATCCTCCAACTAAACTTTTATCTCAAAGAGGAATCTTTGCCACTTTTCTCACATGAAATTGATGGTAAAGTATTTTTTCTTTGACTTATTAGTTGAATTTAACAATGCATTGGTTGAAAACTAATTTCATTGCTAATCCACAATACTAAAACATCACCCTTTTTTGAAAATGAAACATGAACTTTTTTATCAAAAGTCAATTTACCCAAGGAGTTTCAGATAAATACAAACTCTCTCAACTACTGAGTGCATCTTGCAGTAGCCTCCTTTCTAACCTGCATAGAAATGTCTTCATAGTTTTCATGGATGTCCATTATCTGTACATGCTTATCTCTGCTTTGTTGGATTCTAGAGCATTGAAAATTCTCTTTAATGTTGTTTTCACTGTCCTCAAAAGGAGTGGCAAGAGTTTCTTCTTTTATGATTTTTGGGCGTAAGCTTTCACCTACAATAGCAGCTATATCAACCATAGTTGATTTATCATCACAATTCAGAATGAAACCAAGAGGATCCTTTTATTCATAAAAAGACCATGACTTGAGAATCATGACTTTTTTATTCCTATCCACAAAGCTCATAACCTATTTTTCATAAATATCAAGGAAACCCTTTTTTGTTCTCATTGTCCGAAAGAGATGCAACTTCCCCTAAACAACAATATGGTTTTTGCAACTTGGAAGAGAGCACTTCATCTTTCATATGTGCTATGGTAAATACCACGCTCCAACAACCATGAAAACTTGCTACAGTAGAAGCTGGGAGAAAATACAAGTGCACCAGTAATTGTGATGTTTTCAGTTGCCATAAGACAAGGAATAAATAAAATCACGTGCAATCAAGTAGCAATAGATCATTAAACTAATGCTCAAGGAAAATCCTGACTTTTTATAGGGCTTAAATTCATCCTTAGCCAACAATTCTTTAATCGGATCCCTAACTTATTCTCTCCAGCCTACACCCTGAAGTTACAAGTTGTGCTTAGTTCATGTACATATCTAGGAAAATGAATTTAGAAACATTAGTGAGCATCAGGGCCAAAGCTCATGAGAATCTGTATCTAAACCAGTGTCAAAAATGCTTTTGAGACCATGCTCACTCATGCTACCTCCTGTCCGACTTATAACTTATTTCTACAAAGGCTGGAAATATAGACTCTGGATAAAAATATGAACATTTTTCTATCATTTTTGCATAGCATACAAATTCCTGGATCATGTATATTCCTCAATTGTAACATTTCCCGAGTCAGGATCTTGTTCATGAGAGCCAACCAAAGAAGGATTCTGGACTTCTTTGGAGGTTTAAGCTTCCATAAATGTTTCCACTAACAAAAAGGCTCAATATTAATGGTTTCAAACATGACTTTGTAACTTAATTTAGCACTGGATTCACCTCAACTTTGTTCTTTTTTAATATAATCTACATATACATTCTATTAATTGATTTGATCACCTACCAAACGTAATGAATTTGTTGATCTGAAGCCAATAGAGCTACTTGCAGGCTAACTGGACACAAATGACCTTTTCACGATGCCATTAGCTATAACACATGAGCAAGTAGGTAATAGAGCCCCGAATGAATTCTTTATCTTGGGTCTAGAACCAAAGAGCATGCATAGGTAACAGACACAGTATCAACATGATTAATTATAGTTTCAGCAGGTACTGAATTGATCATAGGCGCTTGTGACAAATACTTTCTTCTTTTAAATATATTCAACTGTTGAAATGGTATGTAATTGTAAATGAAAATATCAGGGATGACTGTTTCTTTTTTAGAATTGCGTCCATTATGAGATATGGATATATACCCATCATAAAACTAAGAAAACCTCCCAAACTGTTTAGGATTTTGGAAAAAATTCCCTCGTGCCATCTAATTGATACCATCAAGCAAAAAGCCCATATTTCAAATTTTTGAAATTCCTCTCCATTTGTTCAGAAAATGAGCATGAAATTCAATTCCTGGAAACCAATGCAAATTTTGATTTGTGATCAAATCTGGCAGTCATGTGTATGTACTTTTTCTCTATGAAATTCTCTTCCTATGAATCAAAATTCATAAGCCCCTTTGCTTTGGTTGATACCTTGATTCGAATTCCCGCAATTTGGTGCGAGTAGCTTTAAGCTCTGTGATGCATTCATGTAGCTTTGACTGTCGAACCTCATAAATAAAGTCTTGCTAGATTTCCTTGGTGGAACAACATAGTTTCCTAAATGTATATCTCATGTCTAAAAGCATTGGTATCTTCATATGACTTTGCGTTAACCATCAAGTTGTCCCCATTTAATGCTCCATGAACACATCTGCGATGCAATCTGGATCAATCCCACTAAGAGCAGAAATTGTCTCCGATGTTTCATTTTCGGTTCCAATTGCTTCAACCATAGTCATATTCAATGTTCTTCTAATGGAGGCATTACCCATAATTACATATTCATCACATAGTCAGTGATATTAGATTCTTTGAAATCCCAGATGTTATATGGGGTGAATTGTGGGCTATCAGCATTCCAATCTTAAAATGAAAATAAATTGAGAAAATTCAAAAATGCTTGATTATGAGCAAGTTTAAAATAAAAAGGCCGGTAACTTATGAGATAATGTTGAGTGAAACACAAGCAATTTTTATTGAAGCAATTGCTATGGTGCGGCTCATAAGATACTTAAAAAGAATTGAACAAACGAGGGCCTAATGTTATATTCAATGAAGGCATCATAAACATGGATGAAACAAAACTACATGTGGATGCAAGAATGGGATATCTACCTCAATGCCTGTCCCACAAATAGCAAGGAGCTAAAATATTTTGTTATGGAGAAGTTTCTTAAAAATGTATGGGGAAAAGAGTTTGGTAGAAAGAAGAAATATTACATTGAGGAATTCAACCCTACCTGTGATTTGCAACAAAAAGGGTTCATCGGAGCTAGCTTTTCGTGGAGGGCAAAGGTTCTTATTGCTCAATTAAGGACCAACTCACATCAACTTCAGTGTCAAACAGGACGGTGGAAATGGCCTAAAGAAACTTGGGACTAAAGGGTGTGCATATTTTGCACGTCTGGGGCTGTGGAATCGGAAAAACATTCCATTTTGGAATGTGATGCAATCAAAGACATTAGAGAAAGTTATGAGAACATGTTAGCATCAGTGTCTTGGCATTGTCTTTTTAGCGAGGAAATTGTTAGAAGGTTGGGTCAGCTGATCATCAATTTGAATTGGAAAATCACTGAATTGCAAAGAGCGAAACACAGAGAACTAATGGTCTCATAGACTATTTTTAATCTCGTGGACCTTAAAAAAAATAAAAAACATATTATAGATTCAACATTCAACTGTAGTGAGAGCTAAATAATAAAACAAATAATGTTTTATAATACAGTCAAATTGAACAAAGCCAATTCCCCGAAGAAACTTGATCCAGAGTAGGATCACGGAAAAACTGATGAAAAGTAATGAATAAGTTTTCCCTATCATAACATAACAAGTCACCCGCTTTTTTCGCCCTGGAAAAAAAAACATAACAATTCACCCCAACTCTGCATATTTCACAAATTCTATTATGACCATCCACTGAAATATTTCTTTGAAATAGTAACTGCAACAAATCTGGAGAAATGGGTAACCAAATGACATTGGTTTGACCAAGTCAGAACAATTGCAGTCATGGGAATGTTGAGCAACCTATATTTACATGAAATATTTTACAACCCTGAAAACATAAGTGAAATGTAGAGGGGTCGTCGCGGTTTCTGGTTTAACGTAAGGGCCCCACGCTATTAACCAGCTCACGCTACATATTTAAAAGCGGTCTTCACCCAAAAAAAAACTAATAGCGGACCCTCCCCCCTTCCGTTAAACATTGGATAAGCAAAGGGTCTCGCTTTTTTATCCGACGGCGTCCAATTCTACGAAAGGCTGCTACTTGTTAAAAGCTGCAAGTTCTTTATCGACATCATGCAGATTCCATATGACCCAAGCTTGTGCTATATTCAAATTCAATCCATATGTTACCGCTAAGCGAGAAAGACTTCCATATGATCTAATGTGCCATTTTGCAATCTCATAAGGAATATTAAGGTACCAAGAAATACAAGATTGGATCAAAAATCCAGTCAAAGATATAGCCACTCTATTGCTGCATTGTTGTGAAATTAGACTTTTGAGTAATAATTAGTCCAGCAAATATGGGTATATAATTGGTATTTATGTAGTGATTTTTTAATTGAAACTTCTTATTATGGCAGATTTTGTAAAAGACTTTGCAAAGTGGGGTATTATATGAGGCTTTTTAATGCCCACCAATCTAGCCCACTTCCTCGCACATGAGATATAATAATGTTAATATCAAAGGGAAATTGTAAAATAGGGTATTATAGGAGCTTTTCTAATGCCCACCAATCTAGCCAACACCCTAGCAGATGAGATATGATAATGTTAATATCAAAGGGAAATTGCAGTGACCAGTATGACAATGAAACTCTTTAGCCAAATACCAATAGCCAAGGGGATGAGAACACTCAAGGAAGTTGACATATTTCTAGCAAAGCTCATTTTTTTTTGTAATGGGTCATTGGCCAAGAAAATTTTACAACGAATAGCTAAAAGTGGAGCATTTTTAGCAGGGCCCCCTTTGACAGAGTATGGTTCATCCATAACCACTTTAGTTACCTACCATTCAACTGGACTCATATCATTATGAGGAGAACAATCAATGTTAGTTGAATTTTCAAGTTCAAGCCTCAAATCATGAGCATATATTGGTAGACCAACTGATTTCCTTGTATTTGATATAATTAATGAAGGGTCAAAATGCCAATATATATCTTTATCAAGACATAAGGCCAATAATTCCTTTTTCTATGATTCCAGGGAAAATGTTTGATAAGTAATTGAATTACAACATAATGCGTAACAACCATTTATTTCTTATTTTTTTGAAGTAAAATGAAATTCATCCATACACAATCATTGTCTCGCAAGTTCCAATGCAAACAATTAGGGGGGAATGAACTTAGGAAAACAATATAGTTCTCCTTCAAAGCCATAAGCTTGAATGACAAAATAATTAGGGAAAAGAAACCATTGTCCAATACAATTTTATTTTGTAAGGTATACAATTCTTTTGGATTCTTCTAAAATCCTATGAGGAGCCTTCTAGCACCATTTGACTTGTAAATAAAAGGATAATCAATCTATAAATTTATTATAGCTCCTAGGGACCCTTCCTAGATATAATAAAGGCGACCAACAATATATCTCCCTCTCCCTTCCTTTCTCATCCTTGTTAGTCTCTAGTAGTTTGGTGTTAATGAAGTATTTAGGATAATTGAACAGAACTAAATGCACCAAATACGTACAATATTTGAAAATTTATTAGCTTTGTAATGTAGTTAAATCCACATAGATGTTTGTGACCAAGTACTCTTGGAAATTTATTTTAATTTCATTAGGGTATTTTAATACTTCTCTCATAAAGACAAACATGGGCTCATCAACTTTAGAATCATTAGGATACCCTTAATGATTGATTGGAGGGAGGCCAACATCTAGTATAGGGTTTTGAGTGAACTAGTAGGGATAAGCAGGGTGACCTCAAATACACCACTAGGGTTCTTAAGTAATCACTATAAAAACTTCAATTTCTCTTTATTAGGCCATAAAAAAAAAGAAAAAAAGAAATTGTTAGCTCTTTATCACATAAAACTTTTCTATAAATGGGTAAATTTAGCATTTTGGCTAGGAATTCTTGGGAGACTTCAAGAAAAACATGGTTATTAGTGGGACATAAGAGGTTTTTTGTATCATGGTTCAAATTACTGACCAACAACATAATCGAATTAGGTTTGAAGTGCAAAAATGGTAAGATTTCCTTCAAGAGCCTGGTCTTTACTTGACATTCATCCACACAATGGCTAACACCAATACCTAAAGCCTTTATAAGTGTATAGATATCATTATTAAGGACATGGGTATCTGGAACATGAGCTAAAGATCAAGAAAAGTGTTGTTTGTGGAATTCTCAATCATATTCTTTTGAATAGATCAAGGGAAGAACTAGTAACAATGTTGACATATAGGAGCTAGGTCGCGGGTACTTACCAGGTTTCCAACATTGGTCAAAATCTGTAATGCAAGGTTCAAATGTTTGAAGAATGAGTAGAACCAAAGCTTAATCGAGGAAAAACAATGAATACTATGGCATTATTGATATTTAAAATCCCAATAAAACTATGCATGCAATGCATTTACGAGAGAGTATGCCACTCTCCTCATTATTAACTAGTTTTAAATGTGACGGGACTAACATTTTAATGCAGTCGTACACCTAAATCGACGAAAATCATATGGAGTATCAGGTGGAGTAGTGACAACTAAAGTGCATGCTAATTGTGGCCTAAAGTGAATGTCAACCATTGATTTGTTGTATTGTCAATCATGGGATTGTTTCGAGTGGAGGAAGGGATGTTAATGTCCTTGCACATTAAATCTTGAATCAAACTCAACCATTAGATTGGAGGCTCAATGATCGTGCGATCGTTTTGGGTTGAAATGAGGGCATTAGCCTCCAGACTAGTTATGGCCTGAATCAATCTCGATCATCAAATTTGACTCACCACAGTTGTTGGATGGATTTAGGTGGGGAATGAGATGTAGGTGTGAGTTTTATCTTGGCACTCGAAGATGCTAATTGATAGGGTTAAATAACTTGGGTTAGTAGAAGACTAGATATTTATACATGCAATTATATCTTAAATTATCGACCTATTTTAACTTTGAGGCTAACTTGTAACTAAAGAATTATACTTCAGACATGGGAAACATGAGTTGAACTTCAGTCCTTTGTGAAATTTATTCCAAAGGGTATATACATTAAGATTTCTAAGAAGTTGTAAATGAAACATCAATGCAACTACAACATTCTACTCCATCTGGGGATACAACTTCATAATGAAGTATCAAGAACACAAACCAGATTCCTTTTGTTAGGCTATGGGGTTGAGGGAGTAACTGGTAGTGTTTGGTCACATCAATAACCAATCATGCATGTTTGCATGAATTGGAGCAAACCAACCATGACATGAAGGCTTTGCAAAGTGATGGTTGACGTAAGCTCACTCGATTACCCGGAAGGTGTAAAGGCTTAGTTTATAATTTACTATCAAGTACCCTTTTCCTCCATATGTTCATTTGGAATCTAAAAGCTACAAAGAACTCACTAGGTGCAAATGATGATGGAGGGGCCATCTAGAACTGGAAGTTCTAGAAAGAAAACACTCCACTCAAAGTTGGACTGCATTCTAGAGGAAATGAAAGAGATAAATATCTGGATGATCAGGATGGAAGAGAAGTTGGCAATTTCTCTTGGAATTTTGCAGGCTATACATAATTTATAGAATGTTGCAAATGTTTGAGGAGGTGTTCATGAGGAGTTGTGCCATTCCCCAAAGGAAGTTATAGAGATTTCATTAATGATCTATTATAGCTCATTTGAAGTGCATGAATGAAAAAATACATATTTTGGTTAAGGCTTGCGTGATCAATGCAAAAGAATTAGAATTATCGATCCACTTGATTTCCTTCCCCTTCTTTAATATATACATTATTTCCTTCAACATTTCAGTGAAATTGGGGATAAAATGATGCAAAAAAATTATCCTTCCTAGGAAGGATTAGATTTCCTTTCTAGTTTGAGGTAGGGATATCTTTTCAATCGGCGGAACCCTCTCAGGATCAATTCATACCCCATCTTGGGAGATGATGTAGCCAAGTAATTTTTCCTCAGTCATAGTGAAAAAGTCTTATGGGGGTCAATGAAAAACCAAATTTACGACATTTCTAGAATACTACATCAAGGTGTTCTAAATGTTGGGTATCAAAATGTGAAAAAATAGTCATGTCGTCCATATATATTATGATGAAGTGATCCTTTTCTTCATAGAAATCAATATCCATGGCCCTTTGGAATGTGGCTCAAACATTCATTAAACCAAAAGGAATCTTCTCATACATGATTTTCCCTCATGGAGTTGTGAATGTTGTCTTATATCTATCATCTTTATGGACAACAATTTGATTATACCCAGAAAAGTTGTCCATCACAGAAATCCTATCAAACCCTACTACCTTTTGATGGATATAATCCATTTTTGGTAGATGGTAATTATCTTTTAGTGAGGCCCTATTGAAGTTTCAAAAATCAACATAGAGCTTGATCTCTCCATTCTTCATTCTAATTGGCATTGGGTTTGCTACCCAATCAAAGTACCTTAATGGTACTATTATTTTAGCATAAACCAATTTTTTGACCTCCCTTTCTATATAAGGAAGTAGTAGAGGATTCACCTATTTGAGCTTCTTCTTGAAGGGTTTAACACTTCCTTTAAAGGTACCCTATGTTTTATGATTTGTCTATCATAGGTTTTGCATTTTTTGAAGAGAGAAATATATCAATTCTTAATTTGTTCAGGAAACATTTCAGATAAATTAATAAGCTTAGAATTCCCCTAAATTACTATGTCAACTTGTTCAACCTCAATGGCATAGGATTAGCTATTGCCTATTTTTGATCATTTTTTTTTTCAAGGGGAATCAATCTTCTTGGAATGTAATTATTTTCTAGCTAAACTATGTTGTGTTTTTTATTTTTTCCTTGAACTTTAAATGGTCATGATCTTGTAAGTTATCCTTGCCACCATCTATACATGAATCAGAAAATCCCCCCATAATTTTAATGAATTTTTTAATCTCTTGGTTGTCTTCAAAGAACTGTCATTGCTTCACATTGTCAAAGATGAAAGGAAGATATAAAATTTCAATTTCATACTTTAGTTTAGTTTGATTCCAGGGAATCAATGTTACAATCGTGACATCTAGTGCATCAACTAATTCATTTTTTGCTCTAAGCACAATGGTAATATTCATGGTCAAGAAGAAGTTTTCCATTAGGTTTTAGACCTGGTTTTGATAAGGTATGAGTTGTGGATGCTTAATGTAACACTTATTGGTAACTTACAATTTCAAAGTCTTTCGAAAATCAATAGGTTTTGAATATTTAATTTATGGGAAGCTTCAAGCCCTAAAACTAAGGCTTCGTACCCAGCCACATTGTTAGTGGTATCAAAGTTTATTTTAAAAGGGAAGGCAAAATTCTCCTTGTTAGGGGAGAACAAAACCACTCTTGCACTAGATCCATTTCGGGAAGAGGCGCCATAAAAAAACATCTTCCATACTACATTTGCGTTCTGTACAATTTCTTTTGGTTTTCTTTTTTATTTACATGGTATTTTTCTTGATCAATTATGGTTAATAAAAAATTACCTAAATTTCCATTAAAGGTGTAAACAAGAAAGTTATTTGGAATATTCTCAGAACTCATAGTGTAGGTTTATCGTGGCTCCTGATATAATCGTCTTGTACCACCTCCAAAAACAAGTATAGTTGCATAGGATAAGTCAAGCTAGAGAGAACCTCCTATCTTAGCTCCCCAAGATCAAGATAAGAGCATCCCGTAGTTGGGTGGAACATCTGCCACTACTATATCCATAAATACACTCTTTATTGGTACTTGTGCTAAGACAACTACCAGGTCTTTGATAATGTTGAGAAATTTAACTTCATGAGAATCAAAAGAATAAAGATCCTTATATTCTCATGTGATATCTAAACCCAAAGCATTCATAATTTCTTTAGGCATAAGATTTTGTGACGCTATGGAATCTAGCATACAAATATTTAAAGTGAATTCATGGATCTTCAAGCTAATATAGAATGGAGACACTAACCCATCTTCATTTTCAACATGAGAACTGATAGTAATATTGTATGTTGATACCATCAGTTGCTAATGATTCATCTGATTGGTCCATAACAATTTAAATAAATTTACAGAATTCATGTTTATACATTGGTATTTTCACAATTAAGTCCATTAATTTTTACTTTTGTTAATTCATTTTGTAAACAGAAACCTTTTTTGTGGAAAATTTTCTTCCCGCTAAAGATCCTAAAGCTTTTCTATTTTATCTCCAATCTTATCCTTTGGAATGAGTTGTTTATTTTGGGTCTCTTTTAGGTTTGTGGTTTTGTTTCCTTTGTTCATGCATCTAGGCCTTAAGTCATATATGTGCTACATTTGGGCCTATAAATGCTTAGAAAAATGTTCTAGTGGTAGAGCCCCAAACCCCTATTCGATATGATGGATGGGTTCTTGATCATACATCGGGTAGGACTAATCCCAATATTTATCAAGACATTTTATCTCGAGGTATGCAGATTCTCCAAAATGTCTTCAGAATATCATCCACTTTCACCTTTATTGTCACCATTTCACTTACATGTCGCAACTCCATAGCCATATAATATTTCATTAGCCTCCATTTTCATGGTTACATGGGGTTACCTTTGTGTTTTCCAAAAGCTAATGATTTCTAGTATTTTAAGTGAATTTATGGTTAGATCTTAGAAAAATGACATATACTTGCTAATACTTAAAAGTGGCTTGAGTTTCATGACGTGTAGGTCATTTGGAAGCTTTCAAGGCACCCTTATGTGGCCTCCAATGCTCAAATTCGAATTCCCTTCAAGATATGGAAGAAGATTTGGATAAAGGTCAAAGAGGATATGTGTCTCATCATTACCTATTTGATTTGTAACTCTATATGTGTCTCATCATTACCTATTTGAATTGTAACTCTCTAAGATTTTCTAGGGATCTAGGGAGAGAATAATGGACCTCCATTAATGAGGTAGCTTCTTATGTTCTTGTATAAATAGGAGAGCCTTCTCCTTTCAAAGGCATGTGTAAAGTTGGAGATACTCGGGTGTCCAAGTTAAGATTACTTATGAATGGAATTTAGATTTAGCACCATGCTCATGAGTGATGTTCACCTCTTTCTGGTAATGCTTTCATTGGGAGCCTCTCAACTTTCCATCTCTCATACTTTTGGATTGGCCACCTATAATGTGTGAGATTTTTGTGTTTCATAGATTAAGATTTATTTCTCTCATAGATTAAGATTTATTTCTTTCGTATCTTTTCCTGTGTGAGAGGTTAAGAGTGATTGTTTTTATTTGCTTTCATATCTTTTCCTATGTGAGAGGTTAAGAGTGATTGTTTTTATTTTCTTTCATATCTAGAGGTTAAGAGTGATCGTTTTTATTTGCTTTCATATCTAGAGGTTAAGAGAGATTGTTTTTGTTTACATTTCATGTCATGTGGTTTTGATTATTCATTTCATAGGATCTTGATTTGATAGTGCACACATGATCCCTTAGAGTAGATTTCATTTCATGTAATTTCAATTCTTGCAAGTGTGGTAGATTAAGATTTCATTCCTGCAAGTGTGATAGATTAAGATTTCAATTCCACGCACTGTACTATAACTGTACTACAATTTATTTTGAATTGATTGTTGAATTAGAATATGTGAATTTGGTTTGTCAATATTTGGTTTCGTAGTTAGATTGATCTAAATTGGAAGGTAATTTTTATCATATACAATTCACGCACGCTTCACAAGTTTTACGAAACCCCTAGGTTGACAATTAAATGATAGGTAATTAATTTTCCTCAACAAGGTATTCCTCCTTGCCAAGAATCATGAGTTGACTAGTCATGTCATCGTCATATTCATCTAAAAATTTTTCATTATTTCATAAAGGAAGTTGAACAAGAGGTTCTTCCCATTGGCCTCTATGCAAAATATGAGGATTAAAGGGCCTACAATAAGGTCCCTGATTTTTTAATGGGGCATTTGTGTTTTTATTCAACATATTGTTATTATTCTGCAGAAAATATCTAGGGGGAGGTTGATTTTGAGGCATTGGGTTTGGTGCCCTATTGCCCACTTAAATATGTTGAAGTTTATTTGATAACAATTTAATTTGGTTATCTCATAAATATTTTTCTCTTGGGAACCTTTGGTGCCTAAAGCTTCAGGAGAACGATCAATGATTTTATTTTTCCCTAGGTTTTGGTTTCTTTAGCCCCACGATTTCCAGTGGCTATTAAATTACCTTCATAGACACAAGATTTACTCTAGGCATCCAATAATGTAGTAGGCTCTCTCTCTGTCAACATTTATGAGAGATCAGAGTCAAGGGCTACTGAATATGCTACAAAGCCAGCAGTGTTAGAAGGTCTTATATCATTAGGTAGTTGATTATAGAATTTGTTAAATCTTTCGTTAAAGACATTTATTGACTCATCAAGATTAAGCTTTAAGGCACTAAACTCACTTAACCACAAATGGTTACTCTTCTTGACACCAAATTGTTTGAGAAATAATTTAACTAATCTTTCCATGGTACTAATAAATTTTTTAAGGAAAAGTTCAAAAACATTATGAGCATAACCTTTCATACTTTGTATAAAAATTATCATACATATGTCATCATATTCAGCTCCAAGGTTGTCACAGTAATCCTTAAATTTTATTGTATTCCTTGGCGGTGTGGTCCCCTTCATTATCAAATCTAGGTAAAGTTTTATTGTATCTCTCATTCATATCATGTAATGGGGTAGATAAGTTTAGGGTATGATAGGAAATGTCAACAAAAGCGTACATATTTGGGGGAGGAGGAGGAACTAATGTTTGTTAAGGTGTAGGGCCTAAGGATGGGAAGAGGTGGATGAGGATCTGTCTTGAGTTCCTATAAGGTGGATGACAATTGTCGACCCTCTGTGAGGTGTCGATGGATGGAAGTGATGAGGTGAACTAGGTTTGAGAGAAAAAGAATGAGTAAGAGTTTGTATGAATTCTTTGATTCTCCTTCTCTGATTTGTTGTGGCTACTAGAGCCTCTAGAACCTCAAGATGTAAAGGAGATAGATCATATTGTGATCAAGTAATGTGTCTGGGGGGATCAGGTTTTTTGGAGTCTCCAAAAAGAAATATTTTCTAGTAGAACACAAATGATAGAATCATTAAAAGAGGTGTACCTATTTTGAGCAGTTGAGTTTTTTGTGAATGTGAAAAGTTTGAGTCTTACGTCTCTAAAAAAATTCACCATCTCGGTCTCTCCTGCCATTGAGGAACATTCAAGTTTGTTTATGTACACTCGTCTTCCCAAGCTAGACTCCCTAATTCCTTTGAATATATTTGTGGATATGGGAAACATACAAAGTCAAATAATATAATTTGTTTAGAATACTTTGTTGATTATCTAATCCAAAAAGAAGATGAGGTTGTATGGGGTTACCAATAGTCATGAGCACACACACATAAATAAATTTCGTTCCAAGAAAATGTTGCCAAAAAGAATGTTGGTTCCTAAATTGTTATGGTGATAAAGAACAATTTAAATAGGCATTCAATGAGCATATTTATTCTCCTGCTTTAGGTTAGAAGGGTTTGTCTCCTTTCCTCAGAGGGTGTTCCTTGTAAATAACTCATAAATATATTCTAATAAGCAAATAGATATGACTAGATTACAAATATTGTAAAAGGAGGTGTAAAATGGTGAGGCTTACAAGTGGAAGAAACTTGTGCATTACACATAATCATGAACTAATTAAAACCTTAATCATGCATCAGGAAAACAACATCTCACAAAACTAAGAAAGAAATCAACAAATTAATTCTAAATAAGAAAATAGAATAAAGGAAAAGAAGTTTACTAAATCCATTATTTAGAACTTATAATCCTGGAAAGTATAAGGATCACGATATCATGTATCATCACCTTTGTACACTTAACCAAACAAAACAAGTGGTGGAAACACAATTACCTGTTGATACTATAAATATTATTAGATAATTATTTCTTTTATGAATTGCAATAGTGAAATATTGATCAAGTCAAACATTACCTATAATAGTTATTAGGATATAAGTATATTAGTCACAAGAAAACATGGCATATAATGAATTATACATTGGTCTTATATATATTTCACATAAACTGTCAAAACAGACTAACATGTCAAACACTCGAAATTCCACGATAACAAATCATGAAAATATCTTTGTTCAATTACTTCTAATAATATTAATATATGGGAGAAAATAATAAAGTAATATATGGTAATTTACACACTTGTCAAACATTACCTATAATAGTTATTAGGATATAAGTATATCAGTCACAAGAAAACATGGCATATAATGAATTATACATTGGTTTTAGATATATTTCACATAAACTGTCAAAACAGACTAACATGTCAAACACTCGAAATTCCACGATAACAAATCATGAAAATATCTTTGTTCAATTACTTCTAATAATATTAATATATGGGAGAAAATAACAAAGTAATATATGGTAATTTACACACTTGATCAAGTCAATCATACAAACCATATCATAAAACAACATATGATCACATAAATAATATAAAAAGAACACTATATAGACATTATATTCAAGTTGTATGAATAAGATCATAACAACATCAAAATCAATTCGTGTAGCAAGTACATTCAGACCGTTTTAGAAATAAGTTTCTGCTTATGAAAATTTGACCCTCTTATCGGAGATATGAGGTCATTATATACAAAATTGGAATAACTATTGTGAGAATTGTCTTTGTAACTAATAAGTTAAAATAATTAAAGAAATAAAAGAATTTAAAGTTTAACTCCAACAAACCTTCTTGCCCTTTGCAGGATTTTTAGAAGCTTTTGTCATTTTCTTTGGAATAATGATGTGTATTGGAATATTTGGCATAATCGCATTCTTTCTCATTGGGTTATGAAAAATATTCATTGCTTCAGTGCTTGAGTCTTTGACATTTTCAATAGTGGATTCTAGTGGTTGAATTGGAGTAATGGTCTGTAGAGATGAAGTAGGTAGAGAAGGTCATTCGAATCCCTTCTTAAACCTCATATATTTCTCTCACTCCATATTTTGTATCCACAATATATTTTTAAGCTTTGTCGCAACAATAGCAAGTTCAAATTCGATCCAATACTTGGTAATTGGCAATTTTTGTGTCATTTTGTTTAGGAACATCAAAACTCTAAATTATCTTAAGAAAGAACTAACCATCTCTTGACTGGTGATGGCCCCTTCTTCATTATATAGAAAAACTCTAAATATTTTTTTTACTTTTTCCATTTCACCTTTAAAAACTTATTCTGAGATCACCCAACCTGTGTTGGTCCAGAGTGATCGAAGACCAAATCTTTGTATGCAATTCCATTTCATTCTAAACTTGTTGATAATTTCCAAGGTCTTAGAAATTTGATTGTTTGTTTCCTAAATATGATTTTTAGCTTCTTTGACTAACATTAGGGTCACCATGCACCCATATCTGTAAGGAAAATTGAGAGCTTGGAACTCTAGATTAGTTAAAGAGTTAAAATGATCTATGATCACATCTACCTCCTCCAACCTTTCCTCAACAGTAGGGGTCATATTCTTAATTCCAATGTTTAGATTTAGGATTATTGTTTTTTCACAATCAACTAAAACATTTTCATATGGAATTAATAGAGAAATATTTTTGTCAATCATGACCCAAACTTTATCCTTTGCCTTAGTCATGATTTATTTCTTGAATGCAACTTCTGATAGACATTAATGTAAGGACTAAATTTCCTTATCCTTATCCACTGCAATAGCCTTCATGGATTCAATAATCTAATTCTTCTACCGAATCTAGTTCTTCTAGCCCTTTTTCAATGTTTCATTCTCCATTTTTTTTCCCAGTTAATTCCTTTTTTAGTTCACCCACCTTGGCTTCAAATAACTTCAATTTATCAGGATTTACCATTCCCAAAGAATTTTCCTTCAAAGCTTCATCAAGATTATTTTTATATTTTTCCATCTCCTCTAGGTATCCCCTCTCTTTCACCTCTACTTCCTTCACTAATTATTAATTTGGTCCTTTAATCCCTTACGCTTTTCCTCTTACAATTTCAATGTTTTCTTCATTTCTTGCAATTTTTTGTCTTTCTCCTCATTTTCTTAGAAGGATTCTACCAATTTATTCACATTGTAATATGGGTTATTTTGGCTCAACTTTTGACTCTTGATCTATTTATCTTTATCCTCAAAAAGTTTCTCAGTTACTGAACCATCCTTTTGCATACCTAATTTTCTAATTATCTTGTCTTCAAGCTCCTTTATCTAGTTGAATCTAGTCTTAACTGCAACAGTAGCTTATTTAAGTTGTCCCTAGACTTTAGATATAATTGCTTGAATTTTTTTTATTGTTAGTTGTAGCGTCCAAAAATATTTTAGCTACTACTTCCTTTGTTTTCCTATGCCAATCAAATATATCAGTATCATTTACTTTAGCCAAATTGATGTTGAGAGAAGTGACTCTAGAACCAAGTGATTGTGCATTTGTGTTTGTTCCTAGTTGCAAAATAACATATTGTTATCCAAATCAGTTTTAGAGAAGAATGTTTATCCTGAGTATGAAGTTATTTCTTTCATTATAATGTCATATGTGGTTGAAATTTCTCCAAGGACTAACATTATTTCTTTGTTTCCATCCTTTATCATCTTCTTTGTAATGGGGATATTGCTATTTGACACAACCTATTTTCCTAGATATTCTAGTTTGCCCTGCTCCAAAGTATCTTCCAATTGATTTAGTAGATCATTGTTGGCTTTTTGAAACATAATTGTCTCTTTATCATCACCAGTAACATCCTTTACTATTTTCTTTGACACATGTAATTCATCAGAACTAATTTCACTTGCTTTCCTCTTTAGGGGATTATTTTGCAGTTGATCACCTAC
This sequence comes from Pinus taeda, assembly GCA_000404065.3. Classification (NCBI taxonomy): domain Eukaryota; kingdom Viridiplantae; phylum Streptophyta; class Pinopsida; order Pinales; family Pinaceae; genus Pinus; species Pinus taeda. The sequence continues at coordinate 95,603 of APFE031147435.1, read as the reverse complement.
AATATTTATTTATGCCTCAAATACCCACCCCTCTCCATGGATGGTTAAAATTGCATCTTTTTCAGTAGGGCCTCCTTTGACAGAATCTAGTTCAGCCATAACTGCTTTAATTACTTTTAATTTAGTTAGACTCATATCATTCCGAGGAGAACAATAAATATTAGCTAAATTTTCAAGTTTGGGCCTCAAATCATGAGAATATACTAGTGGACCAACTAATTTCCTTGCAATTGATATCATTTGTAAAGAGTTAAAATTCCCACATATATCTTTATCAAGACCTAATGCCAATAATTTATTTTCAATTATTTCTAGGGAATATTTGTGTTCGATAAGTAATTGACTTACATCATAAGGTGTGACAACCACTCCTTTCTTATTTTTTGAAGTAAAATGAAATTCATCTGGATATCATTGTATAGGAAGTTCCAATGCAAACATCTAGGGGGGAATGCACTTAGGAAGATGATATGGTTCTCCTTCAAAGTGTAAGCTTGAATGACATAATATTAAGGAAAATAAACCATTCTACAATACTATTTTATTTTTTAAGGTATAAAATTTATTTGGCCTATTCTAAAATCCTATCAGAAGCCTTCTACCACATTTTGACCTGTAAATAAAAGGAGAATTGATCTATAAAATTATTATAGCTCCTAGGGACCCTTCCTAGATATAATAAATACAACCAAAAATCTATTATTTTGGTACTAATGAAGTATCTCATCCTTGTTAATATCTATTAATTTGGTGCTAATGAAGTGTTTAGGATAATTGAACAGAACTAAATGCACACAATATGTACAATATTTGAAATTTTGATAGTTTTGTGTTGTGGTTAAATCCACATAGATGTTTGTGGCCAAGTACCCTAGAATATTTATTCTGATTTCATTAGGTCTTTCAATACTTCTCTCATAAATACAAGCATGGGATCACCAACCTTAGAATCATCAAAATGCCCTTGAATTACTGATAGGAGGGAGGCCAATGTCTGATATAGCGGTTTGAGCAAAAAATATGGATAGGCAGGGTGACCTTGGAGATGTCACTAGGGTTCTTAAGTAATCCTTGTAAGAACTTCAATTTCTTTTCATGAGGCCATATAAGAAACAATTCAGTTAGTTCTTTATCAGAGAATACTTTTCCAATTGTGGGTAAATTTATCATTTTAGCTAGGGACTCTTGGGAGATTTAAAAAAAAAAAATTGGTTATTAGTGGGACATAAGATGTGTTTTGTATCATGGTTCAAATTTTTGACTAGCAACATAATTGAATTAGGGTCAAAGTTCATGACTGTTAAGGTTTCCTACAAGAGCCTTGTCTTTACTAGAGAATTCATCCATAGAGTGGCTAACAGATGTACCTAAATCCTTCCTAAGTGTATAAATTTCAGTAATAAGGACTTCGATATCTCAAACATGAGCTAAAGGATCAAGAAGAGTGTCATTTGTGGAATTTTGTGTCATCTTCTTCTTAATAGCTCAAGGGAGGAACTAGTAACAATGTCGACATATAGGAGCTAGGTCGCGAGTACTTACCAGGTTTCAAAAGTTGGTCCAAATCTATAACACGAGGTTCAAATATTTGAAGAATTAGCAAAACCATAGCCTAATCGAGGAAAAAAACGAAAACTATGGAATTATTGATATTTAAAATCCCAATTAAATTGTGCGTGCAATGCATTTATGAGTGAGTACACCACCCTCCTTGTTATTAACTGGATTTAAATGTGATGATACTAATGTTTTCATGCAATAATATGCCTAAATCAATGTGAACCATTTGGAGCATCAGGCAGAGGAGTGACATTTAGAGTGCATGTTAATTGCAACCCAAAGTGAACATCAACCATTGCTCTGATGTATTGTCGATCACCATATTGTTTCAGGTGGAGGAAGGGCCATTAATATCTATGCATGTTTAATCCAAAATCAATATTGATAGTCATATTGGAGGCTCGATGGTCGTGCGATCACTTCAAGTCAAAATGAGGGCACTGTCCTCCATGCTAGTTATGACTCAATTCTATCTTGATCGTCAGATTGGACTTGCCTGCATAGCCATTGGATGACTACATGTAGGGAATGAGATATAGATGTGAGTTTTATCTTGGTTCCCAAAGATGTTGTTTTATAGGGTTAAATAACTTGGGTTAATGGTTGGATATTTATATGTGATTATAAATTAAATTGTTAACTTAATTTAACTTTGAGGCTAGCTTGTAACTAAATAATTAGACTTTAGACATGAGAAACGTGAGCTGAACTTTGGTCCTTTGTGAAATTTATCCCAAAGGGTATATAAATTAAGATTTATAAGAGGTTGTGAATTAAGCATCAATGTAGCTACAACAGTTGGAAAGAAATGTGATATTCAAAGCACATAACACCTTCCCTTGTTGGTTTGATTATTCAATTACTTGGAGTAGTAATGTTTAAGGAGGTCCTAAAATCCACTAGAAAACTTGATTGAAAAACCATTTATGCCTTCTCATGTTGCATCTTATGTGTAATAGCCCTGGTTAAAAATCCATGTAAAAAATAATAATATAATACCATAGTCATGTGACACGTATTCCAAGTTGAATGTTGTGAAAAAAATCCTAGTGGGTGTTCATTTTGGTTATTATGGCTAAGGAAATTGGCAAAGGCAATGACTAAGGCATTTGTAAACGCAAAGTGGCATTAATTGGCATTTTATTTATGAAAATAATGGAAAATAGGAGAAAAGGAAGCTAAAAGGTCACAGGTTGCATGTGAGGAGGAAAATGAAGGAAAGTAACAGAAAATGAAGAAAAGAGAGGCCTCATTGATAAAAAGGCTTATGAGGATCAGTTAGCAAGTTTTTGACAGGTTTTGGTAAAGATATCTTCTATTCTCTTTCTCTCTCTCACTCTTGGACACTTAAATTTTTCTTGGGGCACTTTGGCATTGGATCAAGGAAGGCAAAGAAGGCAAGAGGTAGGAAGGATCAAGCTAGGAAGGGCAAGATAAAGCAGCTACATCAAGATTCTTTATAGGTATCAATTTGCATGTGTGATTTCCTTGTTATATTTGGCATGCAGGGTATTTCATGTGGTTCTTTGTTGTCATGGCATGGGTTTTGCCAGGTGTGACAACGTTTTGAGCCTAGCCTTGCCATTTATGGATATCCATTGTGTGATGGGGTTCTAATGTTTTGGTTGAGCTGGATTTCTGGATGAATTCGAAGCTAAATGAGGTGGATCTATGAAAGAAAGAACAGATGGCCTAGTGATCCCTGAACTAGACTATGGATTATGGTAAAGGCACTGGCTTAGAGACCCATGAACCAGACTATGGGTTGCAGTGAAGCCAAGTTTTGTGTTCTTCGGTGGGCCTAGGAATCCTCAATCGGTTAATGGTGGGATATACAGTAAATCCTAGAGGTGGATTCCCTTGATTAGGCCTAGGAATCCTTGCTGATGAATGGCGAGATATATGATAAAGCCTAGTTGGTGGAGTCTCGGTTAGGGCCTACTGATCCAGTGTGGATTGTTGTAAAGCCCACAGACTAGTGTCTAATTTATGGCATAGTGATCCCTGGATCGGTCTGTGGATTGCAGTGAATCCTAGAGACTAGGAGACATGAAAATTCCTCATGGTATAGGTGGAGAAATATGGTGGCATCCATGCTTGTTTTATGGCCTATTGCTTCGAGATGGATTGTGGTAAAGCCTGGTTTCTATTGATGAGGGTGAGGGGGTTTAGCCCCAGAATTCCCTATTTGATTCTTTTGGTTTGAGTTCGACATTCATGCTTGGAATATGGAACTGGGGTGATTGGCTGAAGAGATATTTGGCTCAGCCAATCTATGGTCAGATGGAACGTGGTAGTCCTATACCTGGTTGGCTTATTCATTCATTAATAAAGAGTTCCTTCTCCTTGGTATTTTATGTGTAAATGTACTAGTTTATATGTGGATTATATGAATGTTGTTTCCTTGGCATATTTGATGTTTATATGTTGGTTATGAATGAGTTTTATGACTCTCATTATGCTTGGCTCATATCATGTTTTTACTTGTAAATGAATAATGTATCTATGGCCTAATGAATGATAATGTAGCTAATGTGATAAGGAAACAATACTTCATAACGAATATCAGATAAGTATAAGACCCCTTTGCTCAAATCTATTGTTAAGACTTGTATATTTCATATTTGTGATATGTTTGACGAAATGTCTGTCATGGCTAGTAGGGATCCAGTATATACCTTGTCAATTTTTTGTCAAATGTATCATTGTTTTGTTTTGTAAATTAATTTTTGAACTTGTCATTGAGTTCTGGGCAGTGACCTAGGCTCTTGTCCTAAAAAAGTGGCACAAATCCCAAAGTCACATGCATAACACTAGGCAAAAAAATCCCCATATGCATGCATACCCATTGTTGTCACTCACTGCATTATGATTTTTCAGTTGTCCAAAGTGCCAAAGAGAGAAGTGAAGTTTGAAGCCATCTCCCAAGCCACCGAAGTTCTAAGAGCTTAATTGGATCCTGTCCACTAGATATTGTTCAGAATAAGCTTTCTAATAGTAGGTGGAAGTCCAAAAATGGACTTCTGGATTAGAAGCTAGAGTAGATTGAAGATACCCTTTCAAAGCCAAAAAACAAAGGAATAATGGCTAAGGGTCAGGCTCATCGCAATGGGGCTTTTCTGAAACAACAATCAGGAAGGCAGCTAAATCTGTGATTGGTCGATCACTGATATCGCAAACCACAAATCCGCAGGTCCCAAGCCACAGTCTATCGACTTATCAGCGATGGGGAGGTCCCACATATCGGACTTCCCACAACATTGGAGGTCCCGCAATATCGACGATCAACAATTTTGGGTGGGACCATGGGTTTAAAAAGACTGCGAAGTGGAGAAGTCTTGATATAGTGTAAAGCATCGGGAGGGGCCAAAAACCATTTAACAAAGGATTGTAGTGAAAAAACAAGGGAAAGCGGGCCCTTTTCTCTCTCCTCCAGGAGGCCATGTGGTGGAATACCATTGGTCCCTAAGAATCCACACGATAGCTCACGTCAACATGATATGGTAGTATGGATGACACGTGGCATGCAGATTTGTCATTTTCAGGGGTCCTATGGGGGCATATCTAGGCAACACATGTCACCACTCAGGAGGTGCCATGTGGCATTGATGACATCACCAAAGGAGATTCTCGCAAATCGACGATTGGAGAAGTTAAAGGGTCGCAACTCCAACTAAAAGTCTATGATTACTATTTGTAGAAAAAGGGGGCTTTGATAAGGGGGTTGGACCGCAATCACATTAGATGGCCAAAGAACTAAGGGCCAAGAACAAAAGGGGCCAATCCCACAGATCGATGATCACACAGGCCAAAGTTCCTCCTCCGTCAAAGTCCCTCGCGGCTTGTGATTGCAATATGTGGGAAATCTCTTGGATGTGATATTTTATACAATAGATAAAAAGGGTTTTCGGGACCATCCATTTTCAAAGGCCACATATTAATTAAATGTTCCCCATCTTCAGATGACCCAAATTGACTCTGCCTAGATCGATGGCTCCCAAGCCTTTTTAATCCCCTTGGCCATGTTGCCCTTTATTAGCAAGGGGGGCTCTAAAAAATCAGTTTCCCTGCCAGGCCCTCTGCTATGTGTCCCTCTCATATTATTCTACATACCCCCCCTCACTTACCACTTATTGCTCATGCCCCCCTCCGAAAACTACTCATCCTCACACTCTCTCGCACCAACGGTCCCACGCCATTTTCCACTTATCGCTCAGCTCCACGTCAATTGGCCGTTACATCCTCCCGGTTATGTCACCCTCATTTCCATTCCACCTCCACTCCCCTACTGCCATGACCAGGTAGTGAATAACTTTCAAGGCGACATTTGAAGCATTGAATGAAGTATGGTGTAGCGGTAAATCAGTATGGGGGGCTCATGAAGACTTAATGGCTCGACATGGAGCTCCACTCAGATACAAAACAAAGCACTGTCTAGGACAACACTGTTTATGCTCAGTGACACACAAACACAGTTGATCGCTATCAGCTACAGAGAGTGCGGAAGTCAAGAAATTAAGTTGAAAGTGACGGGAACTGACCGAGAAATAAGAAAGGCACATCTCGGCAGAGACACGACCTGACCAAAGGCCATAACAGAAATGGCTGGGAGTTTTTTTTCTCACCATCAGTCAATTTTCCTTATATTTTTTTGTATTTCTTACATTTTCAAAGAAAGGGATCAAATCCCAATTTGTAATCATTTTGGGCAGTAGAGCCATCGCAAGCCTAGGCAACTAGTCTATCCAACAACTAGCCCTGAGCTGAGATATTTTGTAAATGTGGATTCAAAGCCCCCCTTCTCTGTATAAATAAGGGGGAGAAAATCTTAATAGGGGTTCTCAAATTCTGCACCCGTAGTGGTCCAAATTCTATGGTCCCATTTTTGGTTCTAAATGCTTGTTCATGAGGGACTTGAACGATACACATGTTGAATGTAATGGACTGGTTATTGGGACCCTTCAAGTATTAATGAAACTATTATGGTGATTCCAAGTAGATAAATGTGCAATATGTTTCCTCTTATGTTTATCACTTCATGTATGTTTTTCTCCCTTTGAAATAGTGTAGTCATGCTGTCAGTTTCTCCCCTTATTCATGATTGTATATTTGTTAGCAAGTAGCAAATGTACCTGTGCTAGTTACAAATTTACTTAAGTACTTGTAATATGTCCATATTTTCTTGAGATTTTGGATACAAATGTGCCCATGAGGTATATGGCCTAAAAACCTTCATTGGCACTCTGTTGTTTCTACCATTCCACCTCTTCAATATTCCATACCTCTGCCGGGACATTGGAGCTTAGGATTCTTCTACAACCCTATGCATCAAATCTCCCCATTTCTCTCTTCGTCTTCACCTTTACTACAATTACAATATTAAGCTGTGCTATTTTATGTGTGTCATCCACTAGAACCATACATTTCTCTTTGAGGTTGACCTGATTTACCCCTTGAGCATTTGGATCCATGTATTGGCTTGAGTTTACTTAGATGAAAGACGATTGAACCAAACCCACTTTTATCCTTTTAAAATTTGTGACAATTGGAGTGCAACCGAAAGCCCCCAATGAAAATCCTCCATGCAATATTCTATTTAAGATGTCCTAGGCACTAGTCTAAAATCAACCCAGAGGCTGTCTCTAGGAAGCTTTCTATGTCTCCCGAAGCACTTGTGATGTAGGTGCCGTTAAAAGCCACAACATCTTTCTAGCACTATTGTCGAGGACAGATTAGAATATTTTTCCTTGGATATGACAAATGTTTACATTCACTTTGTTAGGTGAGAAATGAAAGTGTGGGTTGAAGATCTCTCACCTTGACAACTCCATTGTTTCAATTTTTATGGTAAAAATTCGTAGCAACTCCACTGTTCATATCTCTATTTTATCATCCTGGCCTTCAATCTGCCTCATACCCGCTCTTATGTTAAAGACGCTGAAAACTTTCCCTACCTTTGTACCTGCAATAAATCATCTAATGAGGTTCTCGAGATGGTCATTCTTGCATTCTTGGACAACAAAATTTCCCCACTGGATTTTGCTTATATTACCGGTTATCCCAATAATGTCCCTTTGTTTCATGAATGGTATCCCTATTTTCCTAGATTCAGTGGAAGCATAAATAGAAGGCCTGACCAACATGTCAAAGAATTTCTTGACTTCATGGAACAACAGGGTATTTTTCTTGAACATGTACAAATGTAATTTTTCACGTATTCTTCAGATGAGGATGCTAGAGTTTGGTACAAAGCAATATCTCGTGGTAGTATATCTTCCTGAGAACGTTTTCATATAGAATTCAATCACTACTACAAAATAATATATCCATTGAATGCTCTATTTGAAGATTGTTGTGCAAATTTTAATGATGAAGACATTCCCGAGGTTGATGACCCTGCTGAAGACATTTGTGGACCTCCGCTCCAATAAAAAATCTACTCGCATCAAGAAGAATCACCCAATGAGCAAGAAAGAGAAGAAGGAAATATCCCCGAGCTTCCAATAAACCCTCAAAGGGATTATTCGGCCAAATTTTATGTTTCTCCTTCCTATGATGAATATGACTTTGATGGAGAGTCAAGTGATGTAGAGCCACAACGCTCCCAGTCATGGGAAGCTACACAAGAAGAGGAGGCCCACCAGGAGGTCAACAAAGAGGCTTCAATTTACAATGCACATCCTTCACCTAGAGAATAGGATCAAGAACCTCCTCCAATTTATGATCCATATTATTTAGAGGAGGATGAGATGGTCTCGAAAGTTTAGAAGGAATTATTTACCAGCAAGTGGGGAGAAAGCTACCAACAACACGTTTTCCAAGAAGAGCCCAAAGTTGAAAGACCATGCAGAGTCTGTTACTGCATGTTGCGGAAAGATTCCTACCAAGAATTCTCAGTAGATTCTCCAATCTACGACACTTATAGTTTAGACAATGAAGAATCTATTGTAGATTTCCAAGAGGGTTGGCCAGTTGAAAAATGGGTAGAAAAATATCAACAACAATTTTTTCTTGAAAAATATAAAGTTGAGGAGTTGAACAATATTTGTGGCTGCCCTGACCAAAAAGATATTGGTCAACAAACTTTTCATGGAAATAAGGGTTGAAAATTATTCTGGTTATTTCTATTACCCTGTAGCTGACTACATGATGATAGTCTTAAGTCGGCAACATAGATTATTCCTAGAGAATGTATCAGGTGTTTCGTTTGAATATTTTTCATGGTGCATGCTTATTTTAATTTATAATTTTCAGCAACATGGGGGCACTAGGTCCTACACCCAAATGTTAGTCTGACTCTATTGGAGGGTTGAACTCACTTAGGTGAATTGAGCCCCGTATATAAGTAGGAGTTTATATAAATAAACTCACTAGATGAGCATTTACTTTACAGTTGTTAGAATTTTTATTTCTGCATTTTAGTTTGATGAGGAAAGTACTCACAACAAATGAAGTCCCATGGAGATTTTCTGGTTATATAGATTCATTATATTTCTGACTCCATGCCCAATGGTGAAGGATACTGGTTTGTAGGTTCTCAGCACCTTGCTAGCAAGGCACTGTCCCCAGTTGGAGCCAATCTTGTCACTCACTACATTATGAGTTTTCAGTTGTTCAAAGTGCCAAAGGGAGTAGTGAATTTTGAAGCCATATTCCAAGCCATCAAAGCCCTTAGAGATTAATTATACCCTCTCCACCAGATAGTGTTTGGAATAAGCTTTCCAACGATAGGTGGAATTCCAAAAACAGACTCCTGGATCAGAAGTTAGAGTAGATTGAAGATACCCTTTCAAAGCCAGAAAACAAAGGAATAATGGCTAAGGGTCAGGCTCATCACAAATCACAATCGGAACTTTTCTGAAATAGCATTCGGGGAAGGAAGTGAAATATATGATCAAACGATCACCGATATCACTAATCACAAATTGGTGGGTCCCAAGGCATAGTCTATCGGCTTATTGGTGATGGGGAGGTCCCGTAATATTGGCGATCGATGATTCCGGGCGAGATCGGGGTTTAAAAATACTACAAAGTGGAGAAGTCCAGGTATATTGTAAAGAACCGGGAGGGGCCAAAAACCATTTAACAAAGGATTGCAGTGAAAAAACAAGGGCAGGTGAGCCCTTTTCTCTCTTCTCCAGGGGGCCACGTGGCAAAATACCATTGGTACCAAAGAATCCACACATCAGTTGACGTCAGCTTCACGTGGCAGTATGGATGACACATGGCACACAAATTTGGCATTTTTAGGGGTCTTATGGGGGAATATCTGGGTGACACATGTCACTACTCAGGAAGTTCCACATGGCATTGATGATGTCACCAAAGGAGATTCTCGCAGATCGACGATCAACAAAGTCAGAGGGTCACAACTCTAATTAAAAGTATCTGATTGCGATTTGTGGAAAAGGGGTCTCCAATAAGGGGGTTGGCCAAAAATCACATTAGAGGGTTGAAGAACCAAGGGTTAAGCACAAAAGGGGCTAATCCCGCAGATCGGCGATCTCACAAGCCAAAGTTCCTCCTCCGCCGAAGGCCCTCCCAACTTTGTGATTGTGATATGTGGGAACTCCCCCAGATGCGATATTTTATATAATAGATTTAAAGGGATGTCGAGTCTGTCCCTTTCAAAGGCCACATAGTAATTAAACACCCCCCATCTCTAGACGACCTAGATTAACTTCGCCCATATCACAGCTCCTAGGCATTTTCAGTCCCCCTTTCCATGTTTCTCTTTATCGGTGAAGGGGGGGGGGGGGTTCTAAAAAAGTGATTTCCCTGCAGGGCCCCACTGCTACGTGTCCCTTTCATATTATTTCGTATCCCCCCCTCACATACCACTTACCACTCATGCCCCCCTCTGAAAACCACTCATCCTCACACTCTCTCCTGCTAATGGTCTTGCACCCTTTTCCAGCTATCGCTCGGCTCCACGTCAACCGACCATTACATCCTCTTGGTTATGTCACCCTCACTTCCGTTACACCTCAACTCCCTTACTACCACAAACAGGTAGTGCAAAAATTTGAAGGCAAGATGGGTCGGTAGTTGAAGCATTGAATGAAGTATGGTGCAACGGTAAATCATTATGGGGGACTTAGAAAGACTTAATGGCTTGGCATGGAGCTCCACTCAGATATGAAATGAAGCACTACCCAAAAAAAATTGTTAAGGCTCAGTGACATGCAAACAAAGTTGATTTCCATTAGCTACATAGAGTGGGGAAGTCGGGCAATTAAGATGAAAGCGGTGGGAACCAGCAGAGCAGTAAGAAAGGCACATTGCGATAGAGACACGGCCTAACTAGAGGCCATAACAAGAATGGCTAGGAGTTACTTTCCTCACGATCAGTCAATTGTCCTTATATTTTTCTATATTTCTTACATTTTGAAAGAAAGGTATCAAATCCCGATTTGTAATTGTTTTGGGCAACAGAGCCATTGCAAGCCTAAGTAGCTAGTCAATCTGACAGGTAGCCCTGAGCTGAGATATTTTTTACTGTGGATTCAAAGCCTCCCTTCTTTGTATAAATAAGGGGTATAAACACTTAACAGGGGTTTCAGAATTCTGCTCCTGTAGTGGTCCAAAGTATATGGTTCCATTTTTGGTTCTAAATGCTTGTTCATGAGGGACTTGAATGATACACATGCTGAATGTAATGGACTGGTTATTGGGATCCTTCAAGTATTAATGAAACTATTCTAGTGATTCCAAGCAGATCAATGCATAGTATGTTTCCTCTTATGTTTATCACTTCATGTATGTTTTTCTCCCTTTGAAATTTTGTAGTCAAGTTGTTGGTTTCTCCCCTTATTCATGATTGTATATTTGTTACCAAGTAGCAACAATACCTGTGCTAGTTACAACTTTAATTAAGTACCTATAACATGACCATATTTTCTTGAGCTTTTGGATACAAATATGCCCATGAGGTATATGGCCTGAAAACCTTCATTTGCACTGCATTGTTTCTACCATTCCACCTCTTGAATCTTCCATACCTTTGCCAGGACATTGGAGCTTAGGATTTTTCTACAACCCTATGAATCGAATCTCCCCTTTTCTCTCTTCCTCTTCACCTTTACTACAACTACAAGATTAAACTACACTGTTGTTGTGTGTCAGCCACCAGAACCAGACATTTCTCTTTGAGCTTGGCCTAATTTACCCCCTGAGCATTTGGATCCATGTATTAGCTTGAGTTTACCTGGATGACAAACGATTGGACCAAACCCACTATTATCCTTTTAAAATTCATGACAATTGGAGTGTAACCGAAATACCCCATTGAAAATACTCCATGCACTCGTATATTTAAGATGTCCTAGGCACTGGTTTGGAATCAACCCAAAATTTGTCTTTGGGAAGCTTTCTATGTCTCCTGAAGCACTTGTGCTACGGGTGTCGTTCAAAGCCTCAACAGCCATGTTGTGGGAGTGTATGGAGCCTCCCAGATGCCCCCTTATCCATATCAAGAGAGTGTATGGGGTTTAATGGTATAAAAATTTATTTGGTCTAAGGGGATGGTTACTTGAGTGGTTGGGATGGCTCCTAGGAATTTTGTTGCTGATATGGAAGGTATGTGTGGTTTGTTTCCATCGATTCCACTTCCTTAAGGTGACTTAGGATGTTGAATCCCATTATAGTGGCCTCTCGTCGCATATTTACCCCGGTTTTTTGATTACTTAGGTAGATGTGGGATGAGGGTGTTATAGGGTTATATCATAGCAAGTTGATCTCTCTTTGAGTCATATTCGATACGGCAGAGTGGTATCACAACATGGTTCACCCCTTGGATTGGATGGGTGTGTTGAAATGTGGCAACAAGAATATTCCAATTTTAATTTGTCCTTGAATTAAAATTTGAATTTAGTCTCACCAGCTGCTTGAAAAATAATTAATTAATTCATCTTGAGTTAAAGAGTTGGAGAAATTCAAGCTAGAAGTGTTTGTGAAGTCATGCAACAATTATCCCTTTGATTGAGGAAGTTATCCCTTAATTAAGGAGATAAGGATGATTTGTATTTGAGTTGTAATTAGTTAGCTCAGTGAACTGAGTTAAGTCTAGTTAAATTAGTTCCAAACAGTTGGAGGAACGAATTGTGAGTTCAGTCAATTAATGCATGCATGCATGAAACTAGTGTACTCCAGATAACTAAATATTCTCTCATAGATAATTCATGCATGTTAGTTTAGACAAAGGCCCAGTTGAGATTAAAGGTAGGGACAATGTACTATCAATTGCAAGAATTTTCCTATAAGAAAATCTCTTGCATCAGAAGGAATTCATTCCTTGAGATTTGCGCAGTTTTACAGTGTGTTGGAGCAGTGCGTGAGATTAGTGTCACACAAAGTTACAGTTGGAGCACACAGGGAAAACTGCACAAGGAAATAGGAGGCTTGGAGGATAGAGGAGAAGGCATATAAGTTGTCTATTTTGTCTATGAGCAGCAGTGAGGGATTGTACAGGGAGCTGGATAGTTGTGAGAGCTAAAGTTTTGTGTAATCCTAAGATATTTCCACTTGTATGATAATACAGATAGAGGGGTTTTTTAACTAAGGCTTTCCCCATAGTATTCTTCTATGTTTCATGTGCATTGATTCTTCTTCTACGTTATATGTGTTTTGTTTGATCTTGCTCAAATCAATTAAGCTTCTTCAAGTTTGATTGTAGAAGTAGATTAAGTATTTTGCTTTAGTATATTGCATTATCAGGTTAATCTACAGTGAGAATTTCTACATGGTATCAGAGAAAAGGTGATCAAAGATGTGAACAATATATAAAGAAGGAAATTCTAAGTTTGAAGTTCTTGGTTGCAGGTACAAATCGAATTCATCTCATACTTCAGGTTGGTCAGAGCGTTCTATGGCTTGAGACTCAAGTATGCCTTGGATGGCAGCTCGAATTGCATAGCATGGAAGGCTTGCATGGAAGCGGTATTAGAAGACAATGGTTTGAAGGATTTCATTGATAATGAAATCCCCAAGCCAACTACAACTAATGCACAAGAATTGGCTCAATGGAAGAAGTGTGTGGCGAGGGCGAGACGAATCATCCTTGAGGGAGTTCAATACCATATTGTCTTGAGTCTCCATGGGAAGGAGACTTCGTATTCAATGTGGAAGACATTGAAAAACCTATATCAAAACAGTTGTGACCAGAGGAAACTGGCGCTCAAGGATAAGCTTCGGAAAAGCAAGTGTGAGAAGGGCGACACTATTTATACATATTTGAACAAGCTCACCACTTGCATAGATGAGCTTGGTAGTGTGGGAATAATGATAACCGATGATGATATGGTGAGCCTTGCTCTCCTCGGTCTTCCAAATAGCTGGAATAGCTACCAGGACTCAGTGAATGGAAGAGAGAAACTACTGTTAGGACCCAGAATTGACCAATTTTGACCTTATATTTCCATCATAATATTATCCTTTTCAGTCATAAGTTATAAGCTTTGATCACACAATGACTTGATCACCCCAAGGTATGGAGTAATTTCCCGCATATCTATATGTTTAATTGTTCACTGCATATTCGTAAGTACCTTTGTATTTATCTTGGGAAAGCTGACTAAATTGCTAAGTAATTGTCTTAAGCCCGCAGGAATTATAGGCTATAGTTGCTGTAACACCAGAAACAACAACTACATAGTTGCTGCAACACCAAAAGCAGCAACTACGCAGTTGATATAGCCAGCAACAGAAATCATCTAAAGCGGGTATTTTGCATCAGCTGGGAATAACAACGCAACTATCTGAGGAACGCTGACATGGCTGAATCAAGCAATTGTCCAAAGCAAGTAGAACACAGTTACCCGGACTCAGAACCAGAATAGCACGGGGAATCGGCGAGAGGAATGTGCGTATCCCAAGGAAGACGGTCGAAGACAGTTACCAGCTGTGTAACAGCCAGAACCTAAACAAAGAATATATCATCATATTGTTGCAACATCATCTCTGTAATTCTTATTTTTGATTAAACGGGTCAACCAATTGAACCGTAACAATCTATTGTAATAGATGTCTCCTCTATAAAGAGGAGACATCTACATTAGTCAGGGAGGAGTCTGTAAGAGCATTTGTAAGAATATCAGCAAATCTGAACTTTACTGTACTCGAATTTTTGACAGACGAATAGAAGAACATTCTAAGTATTTAAGCTATTCTCTGTGTTCTGGGGAATCTTGTGAGAGGGACTGGGCCCACCTTCCTCACAAGATTCACCCATTTACTTTTCTGTCAAGTGTATAAGTGTGTGATAGTTTCTTTTTGTAGATACTCTGTTTGGATTCTGTAGCATTACCTCTTGCAATTATGTTTTGCTAGCACTCTGTTTTATTAAGTTATTTGAAGTTATGCAAGCGTGTTTCACCGGTGAATCTGAGTGCAGTGTGTGTTAGCAATCTGATTCCAGGGGCAGGTGCTGAACGTCCTCACCTGGAGGATAGGGTCCTGATCCTCTGCCAACAGAGCATCTATCTCTTTGTTTCTTAGATTTGTAATTTTAATTAATTCCTTTTATTTTATCAACACTGTGATAACCTAGTACAAGAACTAAGTATACTACAGCCTTCGATGCTTTTAGAATTTAAGTACAAACAGTACGCAGTAGCCTTTGGAATAAAAATACTTTCCCAGGTTGACAATTAATGTGGTACTTGATTGTTTAATTAATAAACAATTCAACTAGCCAACATTTTGGCGCCGTTGTCGGGGAAGGCAACTAAAGATTTCTAAAGGCATTAATGATTTCTTTGTGAAAATAACAGGTGCATGAGAGGATGCAAGAAACCTAATTTCACAGGTGGTAAGGGAGGAAGAAAGACTTTCATTGACGAAATCATCTCAAAGGCTGAAACATCGCAGAGAACGAGTTCCCGGAGACCTCAAATCCAGTACTCCTCACAAATGGATCAACAGACGGAGGAAGTATTGGGGCCTGAAAGGAAGCTGGAAGTATCAGAACACACTGAGGAACTGGTAGAAGAACCTGAAGAACCTGAAGAACCTGAAGATACAGAAGATAAAGTAAGTGACTCAGGAGAAAGACCAATGGAGGATAACAGAACAGAAGGAAGGGGGGAGAACTCACTCTCTACCCTGGAATTCCCTATTGGGGACTTGCCAAGAGGAACGACTCCTATGAAGAACATTCCCCTTTCAGTGCTACCCAATTTCCATGGGTTATCCTCTGAAGACCCAGATGAATTCCTCTTTGAATTCGATATATTATGTAGAAGTTATGATTATATGAACTCTAATCAGAAACTAAAACTGTTTCTAGCAACATTAAAAGGGAATGCGTTGAGATGGTTCATGAGCTTAGGGGCTTAGGCAATTTCCACCTGGGACTAGATGAAAGAAGGATTCTTGGCCAAATACCAAGATTACTGCCGACCAAGAGAAAGGAAGGAAGAGTTGTTTAAGATGGTGCAGAAGGAGGATGAGAGCTTAGAAGATTTTGTGGAAAGGCTGTAGTATAATCTGCAGAGGTCTGATCACCCCAATATGAGTAAAGACATTCTGAAGACCATATTGTTGAAGGGGGTAAGAGATGACTGCTTGGACATGTTGAACATGCTTGGAAAAGGGGACATCTCCAAGGAACCATTTGAAGAAATTTTTAATCTCTGCATGAGGTGCTCAAGAGGAGCAGGGAACAGATCAAAGAGCAAAGATAATGTGTATTCGAGAGTTCAGAAGTCAGCCAGTGGAGGAGCAACAAGAGTTGAAATAGGTAATTTATTAGAAGAATTTAAAACTGAAATGTTAAGTTCTTTTGCTTCACAAATCGATGCTCTGTAGGTTAAGAAGAAACAGGCGGAAGCAGAAGCTGCTTTAGCTATTTTTTGTTCTAAATGCAGAGGCAAACACCCACTCAGGGAATGCCCATTGGATAAGACACCTGTCTGTACGATTTGTGAAATGGACCATGAAACCCAGCAGTGCCCTCTCTGCCTGGTATCAAAGCAGCATTGCAGACAACCGAAGAAGGGGTTGAAGCAGTGTACCTGATGACATAGAGAAGGCAATGGCCACAAAGACAAGGTATGAACTCTAATACAGCATTTAGTCGTTGGAATAATAATTCTCCTTTTCAAATGAATTACCCACCCATGAACCAAATGCAGTACCCACCCTTTAATGCAATGAATTTTCCACTTATGCAACAACCTAATCTCCCTTTTCCTGATCCTGCTATGTGGAATCCTTGGGCCCCACAGCAACCATATTTCAATCAATGGAACGCAAATTGGGCAGCCCAGCAAATACCATTTCCTCAGCAACAACAGTCTCTTTCCTTACCACCCAATACTTCCCAGAATAACCAAGCAATGAGACCCCAACTGCCTGTGCAACCTAACCCTAATCCAAACAATAATAAAGCCTTGCAGGTAATTGACATTCAAAGTCAACCTGCCCTTCCCATGCAATGTAATGACATCCATTTACGTTCTGGAAGAGTAGTTGAACCCATCATAGATGAAATTACTGATTCTGAAAAAAAGAAACTAGGAAAGGAAAGTCATCCAATAAAGATACCGAATTCTTAAATCAACCACTAACAAGACTGTCCAAACAACTGAACCACCCTTCCCCGAAAGATTGACTCTGAGTAAAACGTTTGAGCCACCAGCCTTTAATCTTTTAGGAGAACTGCAGAATTTATATGTTAAAATTCCATTATTACAAGCACTAAGAGATGTCCCTATCTACGCCAGAACTGTTAGAGATATTTGTGTCAGGAAACCTGGAAGAAAAGCCAAGGAACCCCTCACAGTTCATGTGATGGGAGAACTGACTGCTCTAATGATAGAAAAAGACCCTCCTGTGAAATATGGTGACCCTGGTCACCCTACAGTAATAGTTCAGGTCGGCAAGACCTTTGTCTCTAAAGTTCTAGTGGATCTAGGTGCTGCAATAAATATTATGACACTTGAAACAACACAATTACTGTAGTTGAAACATTTGATCAGGGAAACTCCAACTATTTTAGAGCTGGCCGATTGCTCTACAATCAAACCTGAGGGAGTAATCGAAGACCTGGTAATCTCTGTAGAATCTTGGAATTACCCAGCCGACTTTGTGGTGTTACAAACTAAAACAAAGTTGGGGGGTCATCCACTAATTCTAGGAAGACCATGGTTAGCTACAGCAGATGCTTTCATCAGCTGTAGATCTGGATCAATGACAATATCCAATGGCCAGGAAACTAAACAATTGACTCTTTAACCCCATGCCACACCCATGATTAATAGCGATAATTCAATATGGGTAGACTGTGAGGATGAAGAAGCCCAACCTATTTTAACAATCGGACAAACCTTAACTCTCAAGAACTCAACTGAAGATGAATTATCAGCAACTTCATTTCTGAACCTTCTTCGGTTAGCTCAGAGATACATAATCACCTCACTACAATCCTAGAATCAGAATCCCAGAACATTCTTGAAACTGAAAATTCATCTCAGATATTAGCCGGTAGTCCTTCCAAAAGTATGACAATAGAAATCGAACCAGGAAAGACATTAAATATAAATCCCAACCTAACAGATGATCAAAAGCAGCAGTTAATGAAGCTACTTAAAGAAAATAAGGAGGCATTCGTGTGGGATTACACAGACATGAAAGGGATTTCCCCTGAGCTATGTACTCATCGGATTTATATTAAAGAAGGATCCCGTCTAGTTTGTCAACCCCAGAGAAGGATGAATCCCAATCTAAGAGAAATAGTAAAAGAAGAGCTTCAAAAGCTGTTAAATGCAGGATTTATATACCCCATATCTGATAGTGAATGGGTTTCTCCGCTAGTAATAGTACCCAAGAAAAATGGGAAATGGCGAGTATGCGTAACTAAGAGCCCTAAATAAAGGCCACCAAAAAGACCCATTCCCGTTACCATTCATTGATCAGGTATTAGATAGCTTAGCTGGTAAAAAGTTCTTTTCCTTTTTGGACGGATTTAGCAGTTATAATCAGATAAGGATTGCACCTCAGGACCAGGATAAGACCACTTTTATTAGCCCTTGGGGGACCTTTGCTTATAAGGTTCTCCCATTTAGTCTATGTAATGCACTAGTGACATTTCAGAGAGCGGTCATAGGCATCTTTTCTTATATGGTAAATGATTCTCTAGAGATTTTTATGGACGACTTCACTCCTTATGGAACTGCCTTTGAAGATGCTTTGCAGAATCTTGAAAAAGTGCTCAAGCGGTGTATTGAAGCACACCTCGCCTTAAGTACTGAGAAATGCCACATGATGATGAATGAAGGCATCGTATTAGGCCATTATGTTTCATTATTAGGAATTCAAGTCGATCCTGCAAAAATACAAGTGATTTTGACCCTCCCTACTCCCAAAACCCAGACAAAAGTAAGAAGCTTCTTAGGACATGCAGGGTACTACAGAAGATTTATCAAAGATTTCTCTAAGATAGCTTCCCCTCTGTTTGTGTTATTAACAAAAAACGTTGAATTTAAGTGGAATGATGATTGTGAAAAAGCATTTCATCAGCTTAAACATCAGTTGTTCATAGCTCCCATTTTAAGAGGACCTGATTGGGCACTTCCCTTTCACATATCCTCTGATGCTTCAGACACTACCATAGGAGCTGTCCTGGGATAGGAAGAAAATGGTCTTCCCTACGCCATTTACTTTATTAGTAAAAACATGACCCCCGCGGAACTTAATTATACGGTCACTGAGAAAGAATTTCTAGCAGTTATTTACGCTATCAACAAATTCAGGCACTACATAACTGGTTATACTAATTTTGTGCATATTGACCACTCGGCCATCAAATATTTAATGAATAAATCTGTTACAAATTACTAGATGGCTACTGTTATTGCAAGAATTCGATATCACAATTGTGGATAGACCAGGAAAAGAAAATGTAGTTGCTGACTTTCTTTCTCGGTTAAAAACTAATGAAAATATTCCAGTAGATGATTCTTTTCCCGATGAGTACCTATTTTCAGTTTCTGCTCACTCACCTTGGTATGCAGATATTGCTAACTACTTAGTTGCAGGAAAATTACCATCACACCTATCGCACAGAGAAAAAAGGAAAATCATTCAGCAAAGCGCTAGGTATAGCTGGATAAGCGGATGTCTGTTTCACACAGGGATAGATCAGGAAATCTGGAGATGTGTTGGGGA